>JAFMSR010000019.1:0-14152 GCA_022818135.1 Saxidomus purpurata
TAGTAAAAAATAATACGCCAAATGTTACAGGGTGAGAAAAAAAAGAGCCGCATGACCGGGAAGCGACCGTGCCCTTCGCTTACAGAGATCTTATACGGAATGCTCTCCTAACTCAGCTAACCGGCCACACGCCTTTACTGTCACCATAAGTAATTAAATATGTACCGTGACATGTTGAAAACTGAATAATAGACGTGTACAACTCCAACACAGAATTATATCTGAACTGGAAAGTAAATTTAAACTCGTGAATGACATGTAAATCTATATGCAGTGTAGAAGCTTTGATAGAAATAGTTTAATAAGCGCTCAAAAGATATACTTTTTTGATGATTGACCAGGAGCATAAAACAAACCCGCCACTATACTGGGTATGCTATCAGCGGCATAACCCAATAAAGGCAGGTAATTCACTATGATGCTAGGGGATGCTGAAAGTATGTCCGCCAGTCTTTGCCGAGAAATAGCCCGGAAACGAATGCAAACTATACATACCCACTCCCCTTCCAATCTTTTTTATGCTAAATCCGAACTTTGTGAAGGCATTAACGCCACTTATTTTAGTCGTACCCATACAATTTTTCCTTATATCATACACATAAACGTAGCAGCTATTTTGTAATGTCTATGGACATGTATTTATTATTTTATCGTAAACTTTATGTAACACTGAGACTTTATTTCATATTTAAATATGTGTCTATTGAATATGTTATAAGTAAGCCATGAGATATAATTATTTTTAACGATAATTATACTATTACATGTATCTACAGTTATAATAAACAATCACAATCACCTTTATGACTTTTCTTGAAAATAAAAGTAACATAAATCTGTTAACAGTGAATACAAATCAAAGATGCTAGCGAATTCATCTTCGAGCTGTGAGGGAATTAGGAACTTACTGATAATCCATTACGATGTACTCTCGATCCGACAACAACCGTCGTTACTGGATTCACCTCTGAAAATATGATATGAAAATAGTTTTCTCTTGAAGCAGGCTTATGCATTTGTTGTAGTATCATTTTGTAAATGTTCATGTATGGTAGTGTTGTCAAAAAGTGTCACATCCGTTCAGTACTCCTGTTTCTAATCACATGTATATAGCTTCACTGAATAGATAAGCTAAATATACTTACCTACAACATGTGTCCGTATCAGCGGTAGGATATGAACCACTTGCAGTTTCTATTAATGATTCATTGTAACAACTAAACAATTTACGTCAAACAAAAGAAATATAAAACAACTTATGTTTTATTTCATTTTGTCGTTGCGCTTTAAAACATGAAATGTTATGAATATAAAGCGTAAGCGTTTCATTTTGCGGCTAAAACAAACTCGATACTGGTTTCTGTGGGCGTATTAAATAGCAAACTCCCATGAAGACTAGTCAGAAGATCGAACCCTGTTTATTGCATATTTTACTTCGTGAAATCTTTGCAAATTCTGATCCATCCTATGACACTGCTATTCACGTTTTGCAAGTTTTTTCAACATGACCATTGCAATCATTGGTTCACTTTCACAATTATGTTTTCACAATGTTTCACTATTTTGAACAGTGACTTTCGGCTGGATATCTTAAAGTTATATTTATTTAAAGTATAGTACAAGTTCTATATGAATTACATACGTGCATATGTTATTTCTCTGATCAGTCTGGCTAGATGTGTAAAAAGAGCCATGTTAGACATGGCCACCCCCAGCCGAGTGCTTTTTCTATGACCAATAAATTTGAGGTGAAGGGAATGGATATGGCATAGGTTCTTATGTTATAAATCACAAGTAATTATAACGTGTTGAGGGTTATTTACCCGCGCTTTGTCAGTATAAATATCGCACTTCTACACTAAACATCTGAACTTGTATGTTTTGCACAACGTTGTATGCGAAAATGATAAAGGGAGATAACTCAAAACCAGGGTAAGTTTCCTTGTACTCTGCACTTTTTCTCACTGCCTATGTCTGTGTGTAAAGTTTAAACAAATTCCATTGAATACTTTCGGAGTTCCGGGCAAAATTGTTATATGAACATTCAAAAAGGGATTTAACTAACAGAGTAGGGTACGGTTATGGTTCTGAAACACTGCACTGTGTCTTAATGTACTCTGTAAGTATATGCAATTTGCATCAGTTCGGTTTAGTACTTACGGAGTTCTGGTCCGGACAAGAAAATTAAATAAAGGGGCATTATTAAAAAAATATGACAAGCTAGAGTTAATGTCATTGTTCACTGCACCTTTCCTCCATGTCCTCTGTTTGTGTGTAAAGTTTGAATGAATTCCCTTAGCTACTTTCATAGTTATGCAATGGACAAAGTTTTGACGGACGGACAAACGGACGGAGCCCGTTACCATATCCCCTCCGCCAAGGCGGGGGATAATTAATCAATTAAACATTGTCTTCTTGGAGTTAGCTTTTTTCCGATAATTCGATAATACGACATTAATAAAAGCACACAATGTGTATGTTGCTTGATTTGCTTGAAGTTTGTTTATGTAAACGAAAGATAATTTTAAATCTTTTACAGTTCACCCACTGCATGACGACAATGACAGAACAAACAAGTTTTTGATCATAATCCTCACTACATTCTTTCTCTCTGTATCCTGTGTCATTTACCGATCTGTATGCTAATTTTCAGTAAAAGCTTATCTTTTAAATGTCTTTAATTGTCAGACGTCGAATGAATGAAGCTGTAGTTGCTTATTTGATGTACCTTTTTCATTACAATGACCTTAAACGTCATTACAGGAACGGAAATGTAGTTTGATGTAATTATTCAAAATTAATTTATTTTGAAGTAAATATATACACTGTTAGAACTTTCTTTTAATTTTTAAATAATCTTAATGTTCTTAAGGCGATTCTGTGACAGTTTAAAAAGAATAGATTAGTTAGGAAATCTGGACAGTCTGCAATTCCATCAATATTAAGATGCAACTTCCTTAATTATGGTGACCTTTTGTTTGACTGTGAGATCCATGGTTTAATTATCTGTGTCAAAGATATACGGTCGACACGCATGAATTAGCCAAAAAACATATGTTTCTCCCTCTTCTCGTCTTATTAACAAAACGTATGATATATTTCAACCATAACATTCTATAGTATGCATTGTTTCCCATACACCTTCCAACGAAAAATCTATTTATTACTTCAAAAGTAAAAAAATAAATAATTCCCTCTTTTATTTTTCAAAATATTTATATCAAGCAAGTTCTCAACATGAGATCGCCTTGCGATAGCTTTATTTTCACTTTTTATGTTCCAATGTAGATTGCCTTTTCGCGCCGTTGACAAATATGTATTTGCATAAATGTATATTATATTAAAATAACCTACATTTCAGATTAAGTTTAAACTAGTAAGGATCCCCTCCTTTCATCTTTCAATTCACCGTAAAACTTAAAGACATTTCACATATAATCTATTTTCACTTCAGGTATTGCGACAGACTCTACAAGTAACTTCTGAAACCGTTTATATATTTTTTGTAAAGTGTGTTTAGAAAAGGCTGTTGATTTACCCTCAGTATGTTTGAGGACATGTTGCAAAAAGTTTAAATTTCACAAACATTGTACAGCAAACAGTTTTAGTAATAATACATTGTTGATTTCATTGGGTAACAGACTTTTCAAAACACAGATTTTATTATCTTATTTTCAAAGCAAACTCATATAATTTCAGCTATGTGATAGTTTTTAAGATGTAGAAATAAACATAGTACAGCCATTTCAGATTCCTAGATTATTACAATGTCTTGTTGCAAGATCCCAGGCTTATAACGGAATCCTGGGGACCTAATATTTTATTTTGCTATATTTAAATTCATCATACATGTAGTTGTACATGTTTGGAGATAACAATTTCTTTAGCTTCCAGTGTAGTATTTGTGAAAATGAAATAAATAAAAAAGAACACATAACACTTATATTTAGTTTATTTTATTGAAAAAGGACTGGCCATGTACTAGTGTACTGTGTCGTCGAATGCCTAAGGAGACAGTCGTTTATGTGAGAATGCACAACTGATGCCTCGGTCACATATCCGTACGATGTCCGTACAATTTATAACATCGTACGATTGCATCAACTTTTAAAATCCATACGGGCTCCGTATAGTCGAAGCGTCTGGTCACATGCCTACAGACCCGTACGATCTTTTGGAGGATCCAATCGTAGAATATCCGTGCTAACGTCGCAGTTTAGTCTTGCGGATTCTTGAAAGGAGCTTGGACGTACCTCGTACAATGCACATGTATTCGTACGGTGTCCGGCCGACAAGAATAAACCACTTCGGCGATTTTTTCCCATCTTTAGCTTTAATCGCCAAGGATGTCGTACGGAAGCCCAAACGGCCAACGTAAAGACCTGCGGACCACGTGCGGACATCGCAAGGCTGACTCTGATTGTAATTTTCTGATTTTAAATAAAATACTGCACAAAAACTGTTGATGGAGGTTTTGCTTGGCCGGTAAAGGTTATGCTGATAATAAAAATATACAAAATAGCACTTCTTGTCAAATTTTGTAAATATTTCATATTTAAAATTCTTAACAAACGAAATGCAATGTTTTCTAAAAGGAATCTTCTTCTCTGCGACTGTCAGTTGCATTAAGTTTGTTACCATATTTCTCAGGTCTGTTAATGACAACTGGTTTGACAACGTTTGGTCTTCTGACACTGATTTTAGTTTAATTTTTACTCTTTATATTTTTTTTGATGGTGATTCTTGTTTAAAACGTTTAAATTTGATGAAGATTTAAATGGACTTTGTAGTTTTTGTTTTATTGAGGATCGACTGTTTGGGAAACATGACTGTTTTGTTTTCAAACATATGTTTCGCCTGCATCTTGACACGATTATGAACGATCCAATGATGTAATAAATGAGTATATAAAACAGAATTTCTTAGCCATTATGTCAAGTTACTCTGTAACCGCCTCGATAGCCTAGTGGTAGAGCGTCCGCTTCGAGTGCGGGAGGTCGTATGTTCGCTCTGTGGCCGCGTCATACCAAAGACGTAAAAAATGGTACCAGTAGCTCCCTTGATTGGCGCTCAGCATTAAAAGAGAAAACTGGCTTCTCTTCTCTCATACCCTCACGGCGATGGATACCATCAGCAATGAGGTGTCGAGAGTGATTAATATAAGTTGTATAATTTGTTTCACAATCGACCTAAAATAAATTAGTGTAAACTAAGTTACTCTGTGGTTATCAAATACATGGCGGGAAAAATACATATCAAACATATAAGAAATAAAAACAGAAACATTAATTATGGTTTCAAATGACTTCTTGAATGACTATTCATACCCGATCTAAAATACACGAATACTTGCAAAAAATATAGTTTTGTTTTTGTATTGATATAATTTGTTTTCATTATTTTGTTTCATGCTGTTTGTATGTGATCTGGACAAAATTTGTTGTATTTTCATGTTTAGACAATGATATATGTACGTATGCCATTACAAATTCCTTTAAAATGCAAATTTCGCTATCTAATTCAGTACACTCAAAGTTCAATGGTTAAGTACCTTTTGAATCTTTGATAGTTGTAAAGAAATGTTATATTATGAATTGATTGAAATAGGAGAAACAATAAAAAAATATTTCTTTAAAGTTTATGAAGTTTATGAAGACATTTAAATTTCCGGGCAGACGTAAAGCTAGCACATGTACACTGCAGCGACCCATCATTTTGTGAAAATTTCGAATGCTAACAATTCTTAATGTGAAATATTTACAAAGTTTTACAGGAGACGGCTGTTGCATATTTTTTATTACCGGCACAAACCTTCCCGACCAAGCACAACCTTCATCAATATCTTTTGGGTGGCACTTTGTTTAAATAATATATGTTTTGAAAAATTACAATCAGGGCAAACCTAGCAACTATATGTTATGTGCAAACTCCAGCGCTTTCAAACAGGATATGTACAGAAAATTACAAAGTGCTCGTTATCGCCATTTGTCGTGTGCGGGAGTTTGCTTCTCTATTTATCAATCAAGGGTCTTTAACGTCTGTATTTCGCATGGGACGCCAAAATAAGGCTTTAATCGAAAAGGGAGCTTAGATTTTAAGAGATCTTTAAAATAGTTTATATCATTAGAGAAAGCAATCACTGTAATGCCTAAACACCGTTTATTCTTGCGTTTTCACTTCCATCGGAAGTTAGTACAATATTTTCCCCGCTTCACCAGTACTGAAAGTGGTGCGTATTTACGGGCCGTGTACGACAAAACCTGGGTCAAACTCACTACCACTGCACCAAACAGCTCCAAACGAAAATATTGTTTAAACTATAATTATGTATTTAACATTCCTCAAAGGTTAACTTTGGAAATTCATTCAAACATGAAAATAACTAGAACTTATTTTAGTTTTCAACATGATAAATGAAGAGAAAACGGTTTTGGGATAGAATTTAACTTTACTCTTAAGTCATACATTGTGTCAAATACGGTTGATAAGCTGACCTAGAAACCAGTTATATCCGACGTAATTAACATATCATCGTTTCTCCGGACCTTCGAATTATTACGTTATTGCCGATTTCATTTACTATTTTATTCCCGAGTTTTCGTAATACCCTAGTTTGCTTAAAGTAAACACCACTTTATTTTTAAAGACCAAAACTTAATATAAAATGCTATATTGTTGCAGTATTCTAACACGTTAAACGCTGTAATAATTATTTTACGTTCTGAATATTCCAATACTCTATTGTATGCAGCTACTCCAAGAATAGCTCGAAAGATAAAACTTATTTCATCCCTTCTGTGTTCTTAAATGTAATTCTGCAATGGCATGTTGCTGATAATGCATGAACAGTAAAACTGTGAACAAAGAACACTGACGGGATCAAAGCTAACGTGGCCTTTTTAGATAGGTACTCATTATTGTAGACATATATTACTTACTCTTCCCCTGTAATTGATGCAAACGTGTAAATAGTCCGTTGTCAACGTCTCAATCAGTATGCTGTCACTTTTCGCCAATAGCTTATTGGATGTTTAAAAGTGCAAGTACAGTACATTGATTCTAAGCTTTCACCAAAACCGACCAAAAGTATTCAACAAAATTTCGGTAATGTGTAGCTGAACATTCAGCTGATTGATAGAGGAAAAAGAAGCTGTTAACCAATGTTTTGTTTTTCAATCTATACGATTTTACAGAAAGACTTATAAAAATACAGAACAACATCGTATGGCTATCGTAGTCGAATAAGGGTTTCTGTCTGATACTAATGTTATTGCGAGACATTACACAATAAGCGTAATGCAATGTAATTCAGTCCACATAGAGCACTTCTTTTGGATAAATGTTAGCCTTTAATCTGGTTTTACCTAACAAACATTCAATTCTCTATTATACATGTTTGCTTTGACAAAAACTTATTTATCACAATAAACACACATCATATGTCGTGTATTGGTTAATATCAAATTATTGATAGCTTCAGTTTATTTTTTATGTTCGTTTTTATTTTTATTGCAGCACACTGATATTAAAATTCAAACATAATTTCATTGGTATGAAATATGCAACGTGACACTTAAAGTGTAATATTTATCAGGGTATAATACATTTAAGTTTGCATCATCTAATCCATCTGGTCTGCAAATTGACACGACTGCTTGAATATTTACAAACATATATCTTTGGCTGATAGTGATTGTCTGCTTTTTAAATGAATACGACAAGACATAAACAGAAATACATGTACCTTACACATAGATCATATAAAGTACATGTAATTGCAAAATACACTTTTTATATTACTCATACATTCGTTCAATACTATTATGTTCCCTATTGTCCAATTGTCTGCATTGTATCACATTAGTATTATGTAAATGGAATAGTGCTCTGTTATAAAATATGGAAGAAATGGCAACGCAACCAGAAATACGAATGTTCCTTAACATAAGGTGTCGTTATTTGTTTGTAAGAAACTTACTTTAATTCGTTCTACGCGTTTGTTCCAAACGTGGCCTGTTTTACACGTATTTGAAAATCTGTTTTTTTATATAAACTACTTTGGAATTTACAAAATATAGAATTAGAATATATGCGCATCAGTTATTTTTCATATATTCAACAACTTGCTTCTTCTGTGATTTCCGAATAAAAACATTGACAAGGTACAAAAAGGGTAGTTTATGGTTGTTGCACCTTTTATACTCATACATTGTATTCGGCGGAGCTGTTTAATGAAGGGAAAATATGATTGTTTCAGGTCGATGAAAAATTCTCTTAGTTTACTTGACCTTCTGCATGGGTATAATAGTCATTATTGTATATTTTTATACTAGCTTAACTATACACCAGAGAAGTAGAATAAGCTTCTTCTGTAATAAACGAAACATAATGTTGACAAGGTATAAAAGGGTTCTGCTATGATTTTTGCACTTTTCATACTCATACATTGAATTCGGTGAAGATTTTAATGCAACTTATTAATTCATTTCCAGGCCGATAAAAATAATTTCTTATTTTACTTGACTTTCTGCATAATTGAAACATTCACTTATGTATATGGTTGTACTAGCTTAACTATACACAAGAGAAGTAGAGTTTCCAGAGCGTAAATAATGCAGTATAATTATTACCTTTGTTCGTTGGTGCTGTATTGTCAGCACTCTTTCCACTTGTGTTGTCTGGCGTTGTCGTCGTAGTTTGATCTTTGCGACGAGGTACTGCAGCTGAAATGTTAAGAGAACATAATATGTAAGCGTATCATTGTAATTATGATGAACATGTCTTTTGCATGGACAATTTTAATCTTTGTAATTTTAAATTCTTGGGCCGTTTCTTTTCGTTTAAAACGCGTAGCTTAATTCAGTTACGATGAATGACTTTCCCCCGTCCAATATACATAAAAATGTCCTAACATAAAATTATCGACAGTCGGATTATACATGTTGTTTGGCGCGTGTTTTCAATTATAGTGCATTAAACTACTATCATAAAATACTGTGTTTTATATCTCATGTATCGGTCAGAATGACAAGAGGAAACGTTCATATGAAGTTGGGACGCAATGTATATTGTACCTTTGCTATCTTGCCGACGTGCTGAGCTTGCTCCGGTGCCTGACGTCTCTTGGGAAGACTGGAATGTAGCAGAATGCCTGTCATCAAACCATCCAAGTGTAGGTATTGAACTAAGATAGTTTTCAATACTTCCATCTATTTTGAAGACAAGTGAGTCAGGGGTAGTGGATGAAATGTCTTCGACTCTTTCTGTTGATTCACCAATGAAATATTTGCTAGTTTTTATCTGGAAAAACAACTCGCATTCATTATCTCCCCTGAATGTATCCAGTCGTTTTAAGATTTCTTCAGCTTCATTCTTTGTTTTATCGAGATACTTTCTGTCTTCTTCCAAGCGATTAATGATTAACGTCTCTTTCAAATCAAGTTCGTTGAGACTTTTATGTTCCAAATCATCGAAGTACTTGTTTACTTTCTTTCTAAAGTCGGCGATGGTTCGCTTAACCTTTTGCTTTTCCTTATCAATACGAGATCTATCCGCCTTTTGGTCATTTACCAATTTATTCAGATCTGACAGAAACATCTGAGTTTCCTTTCTGATATTTTGGTATTCGGTGTTCGTCTTAATGCCTTTAGCAGCGTCAGGTAAATGTTGGGTTTTGCTGCAAGTACTGAAAACATAAAATACTAACTATGTCAAACGATTATTAAAAAAGCAAAGAACAGTTATTATCTTTTCACTGACAAATATTCAAACAAGTATTTTTATGTATTTGTCCGCTTGCGGTTTAGCCAAAGCTTTTACATCTAAACTTTTCAAATCTAGCTGTGATATTGGACTGATATATAAAGTTCCCAGTATATACTTAACACGAGTTGTGTTGATAATTTTAAGATTTTAATCTATTGAAATAGATACAAATATTGTCTATGTCATTCACGTCAGAATTAGCTTTCGTTTTAAAAAATAATCATACTGTATTTTATTTGTGTTTTTGTTTGGCATGGAAACAAATTCAAAGTTATCATTTTGCAGTTCTGTTGGTCCGTAATAGAATGAAATTGTATGTACATTGTATATTACTCAGACGTACTTACAAATTAGTAATTCAGCTTAATCGAAAGATGTATAATTGGCTTGACGCCATTGCAAAAACATTGCTACTAATATAAAGTTTGAGCAAATGACAAATAAATGATAACAATTTGTTAACATCGTTTGCCTACATCTTCAAATATCTTGAATTTTAATGACACTGAAAAGCAGCCTGCACATATTTTGTAACTGCCAAATGTCATCATTTGTCTAATTTCTTAAAAGATTTATGCTAAGGTGAGATATAATAGCATGATCACTGGTAGCTACGTCTTCACTCGGCTATTTAGATACCGCTTATTTCATTTTCTAAATATTTATTCGAAATTACTCAAATTAGGTATTGTCGATAAAATTGTGCTGTTACAATTTAAGTACACTTATACAGTAACCGGAACGTAACAGTTGTCAACATTTGCGTATTCCGTGCGAATACGGTGCTTATAGCGTGCGTAGAACGTGCGTGCACTAATCGTGCATTTTGTCAATCATGTATCGTGTATCATATCGTATCATTCATCGTGTAACGTGCACCATAAACTATACTCTATATACGATATCCGATGCACGATAAGCCTATACAGTATACGATTCGATAATGTATTCAGTTTTGAATCGGTTCGTAACGTTATGTCGGTTGGTTAAAAGCTATACAAAGCTTATGTTTACATGTGTTAAATGTAACATACAGAGAGTAAATAAACTTTGTATTTGTATTTGTTACATTAAGAGTTAACACCTCCGCAAAAAGTGCTAAATTCATATAACATCATTTCATTCGTTAGTGTAGTTACGGGCGAGAAAACTTCCGGAACAGGTCGAAGACAGTTTCACCTCATATCCGAAATTTAGTTCTATATTATCGACGGAATGGACATATTTTTTATCAATATCTTACCTGCTATTGTCACCGCATTATCTAAAGGGCAACAGACAATGAACGCCTGCACTAAAGCAACACATCGGGGGTATGATGTTACCAAGTTGTTTTGGGCTAAGTGCAAATATTAGGACAAACCAACTACACTTTTACAAAATTGGTTTACAAAAAAAGTATAAACCACAAAAAGTGTTACCTTCTTGTTTAGGGTAACCCTGGTAATCCTTTTGAAAATCCCGAATATAATTAAATATATGAATATGACTGATTGGAATAATATTTCCGTTCGCTGTCACAAAGACAAATGGGTTGTGTCTTTGACTGACTAGCTATCTTGAGTCTCATTAAATAGCTCGATATAATCTTAAATAAAGACGGGTTGGCCCTAGGTGCATTGTCTTTTAGTCCTGCCTACCCGCGTCAACTTGAGCCTGAGGTTCTGCCCCTTAGAATGAGGTGTCATGAACAGATTCTCAAATACTGAGTGAAAGATAAGGCTAAGGCCAATAACCCGGTCAATCGTATCAAGAACCCTTTGCTGCTTTTTTTGGGTTTGGTCTAGGGAAAAAGCTGAGGGTGTTATATAAGTGGGATAAAGTTTGCCGAACGCACATCATGCGGACTCCCTCTCTAGACTCTCACTATGCCAGAAGTAAGACTCTCCAACACAAAGTGAACAAATTTGACTTTTCGCATCTTGCAAAGTTGGAAACTCACATGAACATAAATATAATTACTTTGGTCATCTGAAAACACACATGGGTCTAAAAAACCGACTCTGGTATAGTAGCTTCTGCTGTTGTAATCCCATCAAAACAGGTCACCATATTCAACAGATTGCCAAATTATTGTTCCATTTACACAGCAGGACTGATTGCAATAGACACTGCATTGAGCTGGGTTTTACATCACCAAACATAAAAGATGCTTTATACTTCTGATTCACTATCATATCTGGTATCAATGAAATCAAACAACAGTCATTCTAGACCAGAGTTATTGTCAACATAACTACATAAATATAATCAATGCCTAAACACAGGCTTACCAGTTACCATGGCATGGTGCCCAGCTCATATATGTATACCTGGTAGTGAAAGTTCAGATGGTACATTCCATACTCACCAACAGAAATATATGCCAGGATTCGAACCACAAACCATGGATGGCGTAGTGAATTGAAAAATAAAACTGTCAAAAACACATTTCTCCTTAAACCAGTGGCACTCGGCCGTCCAATATGGAGCTCATCAAAGTACAAAATGAACAAATCAATAACAGTATATGCTAGGAGCAAACTAACTTTGTACAGACTGCGTTTGACTTTGTTTGCATTCAGTGAATTCAGTGGAATGTATCATCCCTTATTTGACTGAACAGCTTGTACCACAAAGAAACTAAAATTCCAACCAGTATGGCTAATTAAAAGGAAAACCAAACATATCATAAGAATGATTAGTAATTGAATAGCGGTACACATACAAATTATGATTGAACTCTAATTGCCTAATTATCCACACATACAATCAATTGTTGCACCTCTGCCACTTTGTAGACTGTCGGAATATTTCAAAGCTGTCACATTGAAAAGTTGCAAGAAATTGCGATCGAAGGTGTCATTATTAAATACCTGTTTGATCCAAATACTCCTTAGAACGTATGAACTCATTTTTGCACTTGGTCTTAAATAATTAGTAGTAGAAAGTTCGTGCGCATGTAACTAGATAAAATAAACGTGTGTGCAAATTAGATAATACTTTATGTTGAAATTAAATCGTGTTTTTTCAAAGGTAAACGTTACTTTATACGATAAAAATATATGTTCATGTTCTTTATAGCTGGTGAAAATTTTATACGATATGCAGATCGTCTACTTTCATTTTAACCGAAAGTCATCATCTCTTCTTCTCACAAATATCTCGTGAGAAAAAGAAAAAAATATGTTACAGAAATATAGTTAATTGAAATAATAATTCTTTGTATTTCATGAATAGTTCTTACATAATTCAATCCGATCTTTGAGCAATACTATCAATAATACATGTCTATGCTTAGGCTAACGTGCAAACTTTCTACACGATTGGTCGTCCGCACTATCTCGGAAAACTTTAATATATTTCTTATTGTGCAACGTTCATCACTCGGAACGAACGATGCGTTACACGGTACACAATCTGAATGTTGCACGACGAATTTACGAAAGATATACACGATGAATGCAAACACATCGCACGATACACGATAATTATTTTCCTTTTGTTGAACCAATACTGATTAGGATATTTAGATTTCCATCTGCTTGCATCTAGTTCCTCTATCACGTCCTAATGTTTGCCCGTCTCAGCTTACAAACCCACTCCTACTACCTCAAGTTGAATAAATAAACATCATCTCTCTATCTAAAAGTGCGGATCATGATCAGTAGATCATTGCGGGTTTTGACTGGTCACTGGCAAGAACGCTTGTAAATCTGATCGCCTGCATCTTTCTTGCCGGTATAGACTTTGACTTCGGAACATAATATAAATTAATTTTAATCGTAGTATACCTTGATACAGCTTTTATTAGATTTGTGATATATATCTGACTTGCGAGAACCCTCACACTTGATTAATAAACTTATTTTTAGTATTGCAAGTAGTTCTTTTACTAGAGAGACTGTCAGAAACCTCATGTTAAGTACAACGTTTTGATTTTTAACACTCATAAATAACATGTAAGTAGTACGTTCTGCAAAGAGCTGATTTATTCAAATATACGGTAGTGTAATAACGCTAGAAAAGTAACATTATCATTGCTGTATAAAATAAATAACACATTTTTAAGAATCAGTCAGATTTCTACGGCTTAGATGGCAAAGCTGACCTCGTGTGGACTTCCTGTACAGCCAGTAACACCAGCCGACGCATATTTTCAGTCTTTATGTTTTTGAACACCTCTGTATTGTGTGAAGTTTGTAATTTCAATAGCTTAATAAAGCAATTAATTTGAAAATTAGATAATCTATTAAGTCACACATTTGTTTGTCTAAAACGACCGGTTGTATAGTTGTAGTCATGCAGTAATGGACAGATCTCCTCTGGTTAGTTTTCTTAATTGTATCCATGATTGAGATTTAAGGTTTGGTTTGCCTGTAAGTGTGGCTGATGTGGTGCTTAATCT
>JAFMSR010000019.1:14652-58654 GCA_022818135.1 Saxidomus purpurata
ATACTTAAACTTATACATGTGCTATCGTCACTACCATGTTCAGAGTCTGTGATACTATTATACATCGTGTATCTTTTTCTAGTGTTGTGTTACGTTTAAAAATAAAACAGCATTTCAAACGTCGGATCTTAAAGTTTTATTGATAAAACATTGGTATGAATAGAAACATATCCACCAAAAGGTCAAAGATATTTACAAAATATATTCTATAGTTATGTTGTCTATTTTGTGTTACAATGACATTGAATCAATCACATTCATGTCGGCGTTCCTCAAATGATCCAGTTCGTTTAATTCTATTATCAAACCAGTGTATTTGAATTAAGAGCATGGTTTAAATGAAAACAAAAATAATATCAAACAGGGAATGCCACATACCAAAAACGCAGCCTCCCGGAAACGAGCCCCATAGCACCCAGAAGTGCACACCACCACCAACACACACACACACACACACACACACACACACACACACACAATCATGTACACACACATACATACACTACCAACACACACTAGCATACAAGGCAAACACACGAGGACAAAACGAACAATTAAAGGAACACAGTGGGGCACCGCCTTGGAACGGTCAGTGGCAAAAACACCACTGGGGAGCTTAAACCGGTTTATGGTGCGCACCCAACCTCACTCTTACCCCCCACCATGTTCCAAAGTCACTGGACAGTGTAAATAAAAGTAATCCCTGCTAGGTGAATCTCTAACACACGCAATGGAAACAAAAGGCATGGTATGTAAAACACAAAAATGCTCGTGTATAAATATATAAAAAGCAAACCTTGAGAACCAAAAAACGTATGTACTCAATGCCTTTGCAGAAGGCAGAGCACCAAGAGAAACACCCTTAAGGGCCCGACGAAACAGGCCAGAGGACAGAAATCAAAACAGTTTCGTCCCAGTGGGATTTAAAAACTGCCCATCACAGAGTCCTCCCCCTCTTCCGTCAGACACAATCAAAGAGGGAAGCATAGCGTCCAACTGTAAACGGGTTGAACACCAAACATGCGGTGTGTCTCAAAACAGTTGGGTCGTAACCTCTTTTAACAAAACGTTTTATAATTTTAGCAAATACAGTTGGAAAATTGCCATGACCCAAAATCTTACGAAGTTTGTAAACCACATCCCCATAAAAATCGGGTTTTGAAATACCTTCTCGCAGAAGAGTCTTTAGATTACTATTGAATTTCAAAACCAAATCAGAATTACGATAGTAAAATTTAGCAAAATATTTACGCAATTTGTAATAACGGTAGCCCTGTTGAAGAAGTTTATTTGTAATATATTGATTACGTTCATTGAAATCCTCAACATAACTACACGCTCTGGCAAACCGAATTAACTGAGAAATGTATACCCCATAAGATGTAGCATGAGGTACATCCCCATCCAAATGGGGGAAATTTACAATACTAAAATTAAAATCATCCCTCTTGTCATAAATTTTGGTATGTATAATATTGTTATAAATAGAGAGATGTAAATCTAAAAATGAAGCACCAGTATCCAAATTGTTAGTTTTAATTAACTGGAGTTCCCGGGGATAAATAGTGTCCACCAATTGACCAAAAAACGGGTTATCCATATTAAGAATATCATCCAGATAGCGTGATGTATTATTAAAAGCAGTGATAATGTCTGCCTGCGTGTCTGGAGAAATACTCAACATAAAGTCTCTTTCATAACAATATAAAAACAAATCTGCGACAAGGGGTGCACAATTTGTTCCCATGGGAATACCGATTACTTGTCTGAAAACTGCATTCCCAAACCTTATATAAATGTTGTTCAATAAAAAGGAAAGGGCTTTACAAACTTCGTCACAGGTCCACATAGTATAATGTTTAACAATACAGCTAGTAAAAAAAGCTTTATCGAAATTGCAGGCGAGAAATGTAACATTCTCCCTGGCAAAAGTCTTTTGAATTAGGGCAGTTAGCTAAGTCACGTATCAACATGACGCCAAAGTTTTCTGTACTTTGAATGCATTTAAACGTGCATATCTCCTGACTTTTTAATTTACAGAATATTTGCCACAAGTAAACTTAACAATACTCGTTATACGACGATATTGCTAAGGATAACGTATGATGAACTCCTGGATAACACGTTTTTTTCCTCCAATAATGTCAACATGAAATTACGATTGTGCTATATCGAAAATGTATCGCACGAAGTTTACCATCGACATCTTATTACATCTAATTATAATTTGTTTCGCTGGGTTTACAGTGTTACTGATAGTTTAGACAATAAGGTTGATATTTTAGAATGTGTTGATACATAGTGTCTACTTTATTTTTAATTGTAAAAATAAAAGTCATAGTGAGTAGAATTCTTATTTACTTTAAAGAAGGAATGCATAAAACCCAGTGTAAGTCATATATCAGCCAGGTCTATACCATATAATTAATTTTGCAGCTATTCTTACATTACAGTCACTATTACTTGCATGTGTCTTTTATTGTGCGTAAAGCAGTATGATTTACTACTTTCGGATACAAAACTACCAAAAAGTTAATTCTGATAGGAATAACGATTTTACTCTGAAATATTTTCTTCAAAGACAATAAAGTGTTTATGCATGTATACAAAAACTAGACGAGCGAGAATATAAAGTATGCAATTTTATTATTACAACAGGAATTTAGATAGGCGAACACGTAGATTTAAAGGTCAAGAACAACTGAAACTTGCCGCGTGATATGTGAATTACGTATAAAAGACGATATAAAAATAGCTTACATAAGATTCCGGATTCTAGCCAACATTTCTCAGTTACGCGAAATAAAAAAACTCCTAGGTTTGAAAAGCTGCCAATTTTCATTACGAAAATACACATCCAAACATCAGAAACAAGCACGTTTGCCAAGCGGATCTATGTTTCTTTTGTTGTAATTAACTGATAAACAAAGTTCAAAGATATAAATTTGCACTCTCTCCGGACGTTCAAACTAAATTGAGCATTAGAAATTTGGCAGTGCAACAACATTTTGTCGACTACGTTTGCACATATGTTTATATAGAACTAATTTGTTTTTTTTCAGACGAATAACAAGGTAGGCAAGTTTCCGTGTGTTTATGAAGAAACACTTCTAAACTCCTGTAACTGATTTCTGTTCAGACATAAACACCACACTAACATTAGCAGTGCTTAAATTCTATTATTATACATGTTGTTTGTTTGCAGGAGAAAAATGATACACGAGTTTTAACAATGAGATAACGATAACTATTTGTTATATGACAAGTTAAAGCTGAATCCGTATGGTAATACATGTAGTTAAGTTGAAAGCTCCAACGATAACAACAAAATAATTAATTAGCACAATCGGGTAATGTATGCATGTGCATGCGCATGTATGTAACAATACAAGTGAGTGTAATTGAAAGAAGATGATAAACGTGTGCCACATAAAGGGCGGTACATATTTGTTGTTTTTTGGGGTGTTGACCCTGAGGGCATCAACCAGTGTTTTGGCGAGTTTCTTTCATGCTTTTGCTGCAACTACACATAGTTAGAAATGACGTTTTGTACGTGAATTAAATACGTGTAATAAAAGCAAAAATAGCAGGAACATCACGGACTTATAAACAGTTATATGTCCGTCCGTTTGTCTGTATGTTCGGCTTAAGGTCAATGGCCCTGTTAATTTAATTTTTATTTCTAGAATAAATTATTATCTCAGCGTTAATTTTTTTCACGGGATCCATTCCCGTCAATACTTATCAAATAGAAGAGAATCAGCATGCAAACTCCAAAACATGGCTTGAATGATAAACACGTTTATGTTCTCAAGTGAGCTTTTAGGGCCATCATACCTCTCTTGTAATGTGCATGCATGCTACACTCGCAGCAATCCCATTGGATGTTTTTTAAGCAGCCGACGTGTAAGATAAACTGTTAACTGATTCAGAAACTCTCTGATTTATTTCTGATTTCGATGATTGGCTGTTTTATAAATATATGATGTAGCGAAACATTCTCCTTCAGTTGTGTATATCAGGTTACACACCAGAAAAAAACCAATCATCACTGCTGCGCCTTTTCACTTGTATCATCAGGAGTTTGAACTGATATTGTTAGTAGGATTGGGGTATTTGTGATATTTGAATCAAATCAAGCAAATTTGTTTAGGCTTTGCGAGGAGGTAATAAGGGTTTCTTTCTAAACGTTTCCTGGAGTAGTATGTATATGCGTTAAACTTGATTCAGGTCGCAGGAGGATTAAACAACATCATTAACTGGTGCATTCGTCCGCATAAATGTTTAAAAGTCTTTTTAAAATTATGTTGACAGCTCAATCTGGCACGCGGGTATTCTAACGATTGTTCTTTGTGGGAAACAGATTCAACTGACCAAATTTGGGAAGGCAAAACCTTTATACCGTCTGCTGTTTTTGGTGTTTTTACACATTGGATTTATGTTTTAATATGAACTGCATATATTACTAAGTTAAACCAAATACGTATTTTTAGATTATAAATTTGGCCTTTGAGTCGAAGTTCACCTTCTGGAGATATGCTGTTCTTTGGTAAGATATTTTTGTCAAGTTTCTGTGCAATGAACCCTTTTTTGATAATTGCACCTTGGTCAATCTCTAATAAACTTCTGTTGTAACATGGTAAAGTTAATTTTTTTGTTTTGCTAGATTCACGCTACGTTATTAAACATCATACTAAGTCTGACAAATAACATAGTAACTTTCCTTAAATCAACTTTAGTTACGTTTTAAAGGTACACCGTGCGTTTATGAATTTGGTACCTTTCATATTTTTAACGTAATATATTACATGTTTCTTTTATTATCTGTATCTGTTTTAACGTCTTCGGTCTGCGCAGCTATTGAAAACTGCATATACTAACCGTAAAAAATATCGTTTAAATACCAGTTCAATATGTAAACCATTATTCTAACCTTGTCATTTTGTCTTATATCGGCTATGATGAATTCAAGCATGATATGCCAAAGACGGTATATCAAGCTACATGTAGTTGACCGGAACTATTTTCAGCTATTGAAAATTACCCCTGCATATTTTAACATAACTCTGTCATTCTATTGTGAAGGTGCGAAGCCTCTTATTATTCTGATTCTTTCTTTCTAATTAAAATAATTGTAAAAGTAATCGTATAACGTGTAGCCCGTATATCGTGTAGCGTGTCGTTTGCGCTGCGTATATCGTGAATATCGTTCTGAATCGCTTATCGTGTAATTACCGTATGTGCATCGTGCATGTACCGTGCGATCCGTGTGATATATGTAACTGCTACGTTCCGACTACTGTTACCACAGTATCCAAGTATACTTATTATTGACAATGTTTTTCTTAACAATACATGTTTTAAATACGCAATATATCGAACACAAGAGGATATATTTCTTCTAGAACAGATATAGATTAAATATATATTGCAATTATAGAACAAATATTTACTTTTTAATCCAAAAATATTTTAATGAATAAATGCACTTCTTATTAAAAAAAAAATTAGCTTTTTATCCTATAACTATTAAATATATATTGCAATTATAGAACAAATATTTACTTTTTAATCCAAAAATATTTTAATGAATAAATGCACTACTTATTAAACAAAAAATAGCTTTTTATCCTATAACTATTTTCATTGAATAAATATATTGCAATTTTAGAGAAAAATGTTTTGTTTTTAGTCATATACTTTTTATTGAATATATATTTGACATAGAATATTGAAACGTTTGTCACGCCATAATATGGATTTTTAAATCTTTGCGCGTAATTCTATTTTGATAGAAATATTCATAGATTTTCGACGTGTATTACAATCTTTGTTTCGACAAGCCTTTAACGATTCTACCCAAATTCGAAGGACTACAAGTACAATAGATCATAGTACATGTGTACTAAGAATCAAATAGCACAGAAAACCTTTAAGGCGCTCTTTCTCGTATATAATATGCTATTTATTTCCTGGTCATTACTAAGCAAATGCATGATGTTCATGCTACGCTTGAGCTGAGATTTATCAGTTATTTCCATTTCAATAGAGCAAAGCAAAATAGTATCTACAAGAAATATGCGTTTTTTTCAAATAAACGGAAATAACACTTCGTTAGAACAATCTTCAAATCTTTTCTTCCAACATTAGCAACTAAACACTCAGTACCCATAATATGTTTTACCCCGCTACAAAAATGAGCTATTTAATGCTTGTGTCTGAAACGCATTTTAGTTAAATACTGTTTCCCTCGTCCTGCTCTCTACCCTACAATCCTGCGCGCTGAGATATTATACTTGTTTCAAGAAACAGCGTCGCACTTATTCATGTCACAAATAGTAAACATGTTAACATTAAACAAATTTAACGAAAGGTGCAGACAATATTTGCAAAATACGCACATTTTGCGATTTAAACACGTTGTTTTGTACGGTCCAGTTTTTTATAGTATACATTTCCGCATAACAAAACTGTTAGTGACAGTACTTTTGGATAATGTGAGGCTTCTTTCTAATTATCGTGCAATTCCAGTTAGCGACCATTACAGTACTTTTGCAGATTCTTGATACATGTACATGTGCTACTACACATTGTGTTACATGACGTTGAAGGTTTCAAGGTCATCGGCTTTATTTATACTTAAACACCATCATCTGTGACATATTTAGAAACAAGGACGTAGTTTGATTTATTCAGCTAATATATGACCCCTCTATTTTTCAGTTTGGCTGTCATTATTCGGGAGGGCAGGTACGGGTTTTTGTTATTTTATTTAATCCATTGAAATTCATCAGCTTGTAGTGAAATATGGGTAAAGTAATGGCTATCTCTACATATAATATATGTGCATATTAGAACAGAAACGTATGGTTATCCAACTACGTATCAAATGTACCATTTCTGAAACAATGTTATGTATATAACATTGACTATAATCGTCTATCTCAATTTCAATCTACTTTCACCGAACCATATTCTACATGTTCAAAATGTATATGTACTAAAATGCACATATTTTCATTAGCTTTTATTATGCAAAAATTAGTTTATTTAATGTTATTATATATTATTGATTCATTAAACTGAGGAGAAGGTTCTGTCCCTTCTGCATAAAAAAATTTCAAATAAAAGTCTGTATTCTGTCTTGACACTGATGTAACTTGCTTGACTGCGAACGGCTATTTAGTGAGTATAGGTTCACTGAAAACCCCTTTGATATTTCAATGCTGCTGATAAAGTTTGTGAATAAGCTAAATCTTGAAAAGAAAAAGGATCAGCCATAAAATATATGGATATATTTCAAGAATGAGTTCACTTTTAAAATCTTACACATTATTATGTTAAAGCTTAACTCAAATCAATTTAACACTTTAGCAAAATATAACTACATTACACCTTTCTAAAAGTGGATCGCATTTTAACTCTAGAAATTGAGTGTTTTTATTTTCATTTTCTATTAGATCAAGAGATAATGTTAAACTGTTCTTTCATTGTTTTCTCCAGCTTCTTCGTGTGTTGACAGTGACGCGGTTGATTGTGCTGTACTTAATTCTTTGATCGATATCTGCAACCTTGCCGATAGAGCAAAGAAACTATGTCCAAATTATTGCAACGTGTGTGATGTGGGTAGGTGCTGAACATTTTAATATTTGTAACGATGGCATTATCTTTTCATTGAAACGCTTTTATTGTCATCATAAATGTTTACCATTTGAAAACAGGAGTTGTTATAAACATGCATTATTAAAAATGACTGACGCTCTTCTCTTCTTTCTTATACTTTTATCCATCGTTAATTGCTTGCATATTTAAGTGGACGGAAACTGGTCGCCGTGGTCATTTTGGTCAGATTGTGACGCCACATGTGAAACTGGTACCCAAATTCGTACACGATCGTGTTCTAGTCCTGCACCGCAAAATGGTGGTATTGATTGTTCTGGCACTGATACAGACGAGAAATCCTGTTTCAGTGAACCGTGCCCTGGTAATGAATTTTCTTAAGTATAACAATTAAGAAGTTATAATAGAGCAACAACACATCATCTTCATTTGTCTTATAGTTTCGCTAAACAATTGTTTTTCTGAGTTAACCTTGCATTTTATCTATTTTCGGGGTAAAGACAAGACACACAGCACATGAAGACAATGTCATATTGTGTTCCTGTTTCGCACTTTCCTATTATTAGTGTAATGAATTGATTTGAAACATGACTGACGTGTTTCACTGACTTCGAAGTTATTTACTGGTTTGTTTCTGAAAATCAAGTTAACTTTGTCATTCAACAACCTAATTGTAGTACAAAGTGGTAGGAATGAATGGAATGAATGGAATGAATGGAGTCCATGCTCAACAAGCTGTAGTATTGGTATGCAGAGTAGGGATAGGACATGTACTGATGCAGTGCCAAATATATTTGAACACAATTGCATAGGGAACAGTCGAGAAGTTCAATTATGCTATCCAGGAGCATGTGCAGGTACTACACGTAAAGTCTTATCAATAAAAGAACTTCAAGATTAATCTTGTAATCATGAGTGTACTGCGAAATATGAGATAAAACACAATTCTTAAGGCGTATTATGTATATATTATAGTTCCGCTAAGCTATGGTCGGTTATCAAATACCTTGGATAATGACATAGCACAAATGATTTCAGTCCATAAAGTCTGAGGACTAAAATAAAATGGTCGGGAATTATGGATTTGCTATGTCCTGAAAGCAGGAAATGACATGTAATGTACTGCTCAAAATAGTATAAACAGAATAAAACAAATACTGTTTCAAATGTATGAAAATGTAAATCTTAGACACATTCAATTATTTGTTCAGAATTTATAAACCTGCTTTGAACATCAATTAATATACAAAAATTTCGATCGGTCTCTTTTATCAATGATTTTGATTTAGCATGAAGATATATAATGTGTTTACATAATAATGATAGTACATGGAATTGTATCTGATCAAATTCAAGTAATTCATTTACCATGTTGTTTATGTTGGCGCGAGAGGCATCTAGAGGAATCTACTATAAAAAACCTTAATTTTCGCGATTCTCCAATTTTCTATTTATTCGTCAGTTTTTGAATTCGAGAGGGAACATCATTTTATATATAATTATTGTTTGTTCATTATTTTAGCGAGTTTGATGAATTCACGAAATAAGCGAAAAGAAAAACCTTGCGGAAAAACAACAACAACTTTTACAATATTTCAGTATTAAAGATACTGTTTTTGTGGATTGTCATAATAATATACAATGAAAAAAGCAAATTTATGCCAAATATAATATATTAGGGCCGTTGTTATTTAGTCTACCCTAATATTACACAGATGGCAGCTGGTCTGACTGGCAAACATGGAGCAAATGTAGTGGAGAACAATGCGGAACTGGTATCCGACAAAGATCACGAACATGCTCGAATCCGAAACCGTCACCCCTTGGAAACTATTGTCTCGGAAATTCAATTGAAATAAGTTCCTGTGGAACAAAATGCCGTAAGTCATCTATTATAACAAAGCATTAAATGAAAGACATTGCATGAATTGAAAGTTTTGTAAATAATATAAGCTACATGTATAGATAATGGCAGTGGGGTTTATCATAACTAAGCAAGCAGACTTATCTACCCAGGTAGTACAGAGGTATAAATATTCCTGCTGACCGCTTATTTTACTATAGAGTTTAACAGAGGAATTTAGGGTGTTATGTCAGTTACTTATGTTTATCTTCATAATTTCCATGGAAAACACTATTTCAAACATTCAGCATCATGGTCAATTATTGTTGTGTGCCATATTGTAAAGAATATGGGGGTATTCATTTTCCAAAGGATTCACAATTGTGTGATTTATGGAGACTGGCAATAAGAAAGGGCGTCCCAGGAAAAAAAGTATAAATTATGGGAGCCATCAAAATGTGATGTAGTTTGTCACCGTCATTTTAAACAAGAATATTACTCTTCATTGTCATGATTAATTATAATATAATAATGTTCAAAGATGATGGATGTGAACTAATTTCCGATTTTTCAAATTCTTTACTTACCCCACCATTCTTAATCAAACAAAAGTAAATGGTATTGTCTTGCTTTTTTCTCATACTTTTAATCAAACTGTAATCTTTCCCAAAGTGTAATAATATGTACGAATCCCCTTAAAAGGGATAGCCGAAATCAGGCGATTAACGAAAGCACAGAAATGACTCAAAAATGAAATTGGTCTTAAATCATAATTAAAATGACATCGTGTCAGAGAATTAAAGGGAAAACGTTTTATGCTTTTTGTTTAGTTTTCCTTTCAGGGGCAAAAGGGGTAACCTCATTTATTTGCTTTCTCAATATACAATTTCATCAAGCTTACACATTAAATACACTCAAGATATTATAAAATGTAAGATACCCATACCCGTAGCGAGTGTCAATATAAAAGTAGGAAAATATATAGACAGACTCACAAACGAATATACACGCATTCGCAAAAACACGCACGCACACACAAACACGTATTTTGTCAATTATTTGTACAGTTCTAACTATATTAAAATATCTATGTTATATTGCTCTGTGAGCTAGTAATTTTCGGGAAAAATAGGTTTTGTTAAATTTGAACCGACATTGACCACGATCATGTAGTTAAAGAGGAAAAATGTTATGTCTAAATTCTGGTGAGAGTACGTTTTAATGAAAGATAAATAACTCAATATATGAAATATAACAATTTCATTTTATTTGAATTTCATCTGTTGCCATAGTAACGAAATAATTATTTTGACTTAAATAGAAAAAATACATATGGTGTAAGCATCTTAACGTATTATTGATTGTAGTTCATGGGAAACATTACTTTTCGGAAAATGCAAGAAGTAAAACAAATAAAAATTTGGTTGCCATGGTAACATAGTTAAGAATGTGAAAAAAATACTTTTTTAGATGACATCAAATAATTTGCATATAATGTGCCCGTTGCTATGGTAACAATATAATTACCATATACACTTTAATATGTCTTATGTAACAAAATAATGGGTGTTTTGAACTTGTTCAATTTTTACATTTTTACTGAATTAAGAATGAAATAGGTTCAATCTTTGTGTAGTTTTTAACCATTCTTTTCTGGATATACAATACAAATCTGGAAACTGTTTCCATGGTAACCAAATAAATTGGAGACAAATACTAACATATAATTCAGTGTTGTACTTTGTGCAATGCCTTTAAAGGTTGTCCTTACTTCAACTGAAAAATTATTTCATACACGAATACATGTTTACACATCACAGTTAAAATTGTTCCCATAGAAACCTTATACCTTTTATATCACAACTTTGGAGAATAATACTATGCTTATGGTTCATTTTTTCTAATTGTGCGCATAATACCACGTGTTTCTTGTTCCCTTTAGTATGAAGTTGAGTATAAACCTTGCAATATGGTACTTTAGTGATGTAACATTTAGTTAAATGCGAATTATGATGTTAATTTATCCAGAATACGTTCCAAAGTCCAGCTTGAAAAAAAATGTATGTACCAAGCTTCCATATGGCTTTAAGTCTGTACTGTACATCTAGGCAGGGCACATTCATGCATGGACCTTCACATGTCATACCTGCCAAGGAATATATCTTTAGTTACTATAAGTGACATGATAATTTTTATTTTGATATGAAGAAACAATATTAATTATCATAATTATACTTCAAAAACAGCAGTTAGTTGATTAATTGTTGTATACCTACCAAACAACAATTTTTCATTTTGTCCCTGTGAAATTGTCCATGTGAAGTAACAGTTTGTCCTAAAATGGTCATGAGTAATGGATGAGTGATATCACATTTTTTGTTTTGCTCCTTTCCAACACTTTACATCTTTTCTTTAATCAATAAATACAACAGGGATCCTGCAACTATGGAATAATTTCATGAATATATTAGAGAAAAGAGTGTTGCTTTACATTACCTTATGTCACATCATGCAATTTAGAAGATTTGGACATCCTTGAAGTTTTAGAAAGGACCAATTTATTGATCAAGATAATTCGAACAGTGCAATATGATGAATGCATGCAACATAAAGTTGTGGGTCAGTGAATATTCAGTACTTGATGATTTATTTTACCATTTATAATTCATTATTACAATCATTAACTGTATTGAACTTATCATACACATACAAAATACAGTTTTAAATGCCTACCTCGAGCTTGTCTTGAGCATGATATGGTTAAGGCTCTACTAAGCATAATCCAAACAATTCTGGAGATTAGCATGCATTAAGTCTGCACTGAAAAAAGGGGTGTAATAATATGCTGATTGTAGCCCCTTATCTCAATAAAACAGTTTAAACTTTGAAAACATAGAAACAAAAATAATATCAAACAGGGAACGCCACGTACCAAAAACGCAGCCTCCCCAAAACGAACCCCACAGCACCCAGAAGTGCACACCACCAACACACACACACACACCCACACACACACACACACGCACACACAATCATGTACACACACACATATACACTACCAACACACACTAGCATACAAAGCAAACACACGAGGACAAAACGAACAATTAAAGGAACACAGTGGGGCACCGCCTTGGAACGGTCAGTGGCAAAAACACCACTGGGGAGCTTAAACCGGTTTATGGTGCGCACCCAACCTCAATCTTACCCCCACCATGTTCCAAAGTCACAGGACAGTGTAAATAAAAGTAATCCCTGCTAGGTGAATCTCTAACACACGTAATGGAAACAAAAGAAATGAAATATGTAAGTATTTACATTTCACATTTGGAACTATTACTCATGTCACATAATCCTTGATTTTAATGAACAGTTGATAAACATTGTATATGCATGGACAGAAGCTGTTTACCACACTAATCTTAGGAAATATTTGTGTCAACAGTATTATGCACTGGTCATACTGCTTGTAGAAGCAGTCAAAACAAGCTGACATGAGTACAGTGGCTATTCATATCCATAAACTTAAATAAATTCTTCTACCAACACACACATCATGCAGATATATGGTATATTTATAAGAAGTGTCTCCTAACTTAACTTTTGTCAGGAAATAATCGAGGATATGAGCCTGTTTTTTTTCAGATGCATTAAACAATGGCACTAATAAATTTGACCATCTGCATGACTGTACTAAGTGGTTCTGATCACGTCACCCTTCCCCACCCACGCCCAGTCATTTGATACAAAATTTGTTTTAATACACATTCTGTACTAGGGCCAGCGGAGCTCTTTAAATAATAACATGAATTTTTACTGCACTTGACTTAAAACAACACCAGATAGCATGCATCTTAGTATGATTTGTTTGTAAACAGAAAAACTCGGGTCACTTTCATTTACAAAGTTGCTGTCCTACTTCTACTTTCGGTTTGAAGTTTCCTCAAATATTATGGGTTTTATGTGCAGACTGACCAAAATAGTAATGCACAATCTTGAACGAAGGAATAAGAACTCATCTTGTAAAATGTCTTTCCCGAATGAGCCGAACAGATAAAAAAAAATCTAAAACCATCCCATTAGAGTATTAAACTTATTTGACATTGTAACGTGCACAGGTTCAGTCACTTGGCGGATACTGATGTATTATTGGTCTTTATGCGACAAAATAAACGTCTTTTTGAAGAAATAAAGATACTTTATCCAGACCTTTATACTTCCTTGTCGTGATCAGTGCTCCATTTTGTCAACAAAACATCAAAAGGACACGTTAGAAGGCGATTGTGCATACACATTACACATGCGCTGCATATGTTTATATTCTGTGTTATAGAAACGGTGTACAAACAATTTTCTCCGTGCATTATGTCTCCAAGACTTGCATTTTAAAAAAAATCACCCCCGTCACAGCTGTCGACAGTCTTAAGATTTCTCAGGCATGGCAGAATTAGACTGAAGAATATTTACTGTGTAAAAATATAGATTGTCGAGGACTGTGCTCATACTTAAATTTCCATTCAAAGTTACGAAAACTTAAAAAATCACACTAATTCCGCAACGGTGGGTTTCTAATTCAACTGTCAGCGTTATTGATATATGATGATTCAAGGTTAAAATTGTATCTGTGTGTGCTATGACATTTGGTTTACTTGTGTATATACGAAAAATGATTACATAATAATTTTATTATTTTCTTAAATATTGGGCAATTTTTCATAATAGGCGAACCAAGCCCTTCAACATCGCTTTGCAATTTTCCAATAGTGTATGCCTGATCATGGAGATCACCTACATCACCTCGAATTTCTTCGTATGGGAGCTGAGTATATTGTATTTCGTTTCAGTTTATGTATCTTATGAAGGATGTACAGTATCATCCTTTGACAGCAAATGTGAAAGTTTTTAACAAATTTCATACAATTGTTTTGCAATACCTTGATCTGACTGAGACTTGGGCTGCTTCCTTGTACCATTACACAAACGTTGTTGTCTTGCTTTGCAGCAACTGTGACAATTTGTTTAGAAAGCCGTCCGAGCGGTTGGGGGCTGTTTGGTGGGGAGTGTTTCTGTGCTTTATGTATTGTGTTTTGTATTAGCTCTCTTTTTTGGTAAAGACTTCTTTCGAGGGAAAACTTGATCATTCTGTAGAATGTGTCCGCATTATAAAATACATTTGTATACCTAGCCTGTCCATCGTATTTTGCAAGAATTGTACATATGTTATTCTTTTAAAGAGCACAATCAATTGAAACGTGCAAAGCGTGTCAGTAGTAAGCATTATCCTCTTGTAATGTTTAAATGTTCTGAAATACCGGGCATACATATTTATAAAATGATAGTCATGCAGCAATTTTACACAAGAGACTGATGTAGAAGGACATTTGATAAAAAATATCAAATGGGATGATCGATTTCCAGATAAGACTTTATTTCGTACTAATTATAATATGTCATATCATTTTTTCAGATAAGACTTTATTTCCTACTAATTATAATATGTCATATCATTTTCTCAGAGCCTTGCTTATCGAATCCTTGCCATAATGGTAATTGTAGCACAAAGGGAGACAACTTCGAGTGTCTTTGTTCAGCTGGATACAGTGGACAGTTCTGCCAACATGGTGCGTATGAATTATTGTTTTATCCACTAAGAGTCCAATGTTTACTTTGGTTAAAGTGAATAAATAAAATTCCTGAAAGGGTTATGATAGATCTGTAGTTTGTGTACCCTTTATTAATGTGAAGTATTACCAGAGAAATCGCTGGATGAAAGCTCAATTTAGTAATTATTCAATTTCACATTTTTCAATAAGAAAAATAACTCGGCATAACTCTTTATTTCCATGTTTTTATAGCATTTACAATGTATTCAGCATTGTTCTTATCTACAATGTATTACTCAATACGATCGTTTTGAAGGAAAATAATTTTAGTCCATTCTCAATGAAACTGTGTGGCAATATTGTCAATGATAAAGTTCCTGTCGAGTTCGATACTGGGTTATCTAGGGTCAAAACTTAGTCACTAGTCAAGTTGCAAACTACATAAGTAAGGATCAAAATAGGCTACATCTTCTACCAAATCATCATGAAAATATTTGTACTCATGAGTTCCCAGTTATGATCAGAAATTGATTGTTGGGAGTATCCCCGTAGATGTAGATGTAGAGTTCTATGTCAATTTCGAAATTGGGTCAGATGGGGTCAAAACATTAGTCACAAGGACAAATCATGGAAAAAGCTTGAATACACCCTAGGGATCCAATTTTCCATCCAATAATAATGAAAATCGGACAGAGTATTCGATGATTGATGACTTGATGACTTCTTTGTGTATATCAAAACTGTGTCAGACCGGGTTGCCAGGACAGGACATAAACAACCTTGTAAACATCCTAGAGGTCACATCTTCCCCCCCAATCATCATGAAAATAGACCAGATGTTTCTTGAGAATTTCTAGGTCAAGTGCTAAACTGGGTCACATGGAGTCAAAACTACGTCATTTGGTCGAATCAAAGAGAAACCTTATGAACACTCTAGAGGCTATATTTCAGACTAAATTATTGTCAATGCTAATCAAAATATTGTTATTGATAATTTCTTGGTCATGTTTGAAAATTGGGCACTTTTTGACAAATTAATAGAAAACCTTGTGCTACTCCATAATTTACATTTTAACATAGTCTTGATGAAAATAATAAATTTGAAGATGAATATCAGAAATATGTAAAGCGTTTTCCTCATTCATGAAATAGTGTGTTGAATACAGCAACGCATGGTGTTATAGAGGAGTATCCCTAGCTGAAAGAATTGTTACAAAATCCATGATGAGTAAGACATGTAGTTATATTTAGTGTCATATTTCTTTATGAAATCATAAGCACAATCATTTGCTTTGTTTGATTCTTTAGAATTTAAAGAGACCCTTCCAAAAAATGTTTAGATTTATACAATTTCTAATCATGACAAAATCCATCTAACTCATTTAAACAGTTTGGCAAATGTAATACTTTATTTTGCCTGGCGTATTTTAGCGACATTTTTTCAAACATGTAGCCTGTATATTACAGAGGTAAATGAGTGTGACAGTAACCCTTGTTCAAATAGAGCGGCCTGTGTAAACGGCGAGAACATGTACACATGCAGGTGTGAAAGAGGATGGACGGGTACTAACTGTGACAAAGGTAACAGGCAATTTTACTATTATAGCAAGAATTTCAAGTTGTCCGTTTTCCCTTCGGATTGCACATAATGCATTTTGAACCAGGAGGGGGAATGTATCCGAAATTAAAGACTATATATTTGTTTGCTAAAGAAGCATAAGTTCAGTTGTATGAGCGTAATGAAATTGAATGCATACTGTAGGTAGCGTACATGATATAAATGGACATGTAAAATGTAAAACAAGGTAGACAAGTTTATTATTCAGTTACAATGTGAAACTGAAGGAGGTAATATTCAGGTCAAAAGAGCTGTGTCTGATGGCAAGGATGCTATCTGAAACTGTCAACTGATACCAGATATGATAAATGCTGGCTTTAACTGCAACTGGTGGTATTCTTAGAGTCTTTGTTTCATTTACAAGTAAGCTTTAGTAAATTGGCATAAATTAAATACTGGTGATTTTATCGAGTACTTAAATGCCTATGTAGATTATGTTATCTTACTGGAATAAATATTTCTTATAAATTATAAATACATTTCTTTTCTCAACAGCGCTATCAATAGATGGGACACAATTAGGGACAAGATTTGTTACCGGTTTCGTGCATGCTGGATTAAGCAACCATCAACCAGTCCCGCAACTTCTGATTGTTTCCTCTGTTACATCAACTACAAATGTGAATGTGACAATACCCTATTTAGGTATGAGTGATGAACATTATGAACTGCAGGATTTCCTACTTCTAAAATACTCTACACGTCTTGTAATTTCATCAACTAACACTATCACTTCAAATGGCGTAGAGGTGACATCAGATCAACCAATTGCTCTTTTCACTTTGATTGAGTATCAAATTGCCGTTGGCGAAGGTACTTTAGAGTTGCCCACGTCTGTTCTGGGCCAGTTGTATATTGTGGAGACAAGTGGTGCAACTAAATATGGCTTTAGTGATATTCTCGTTGTGGCTATACAAAACCTTACAATTGTTAAATTTGCCCTTCCATCAGGCACAACGTTTACCATAACGCTGAATAATTTGGAGACCTACAGACGTGTAGCAACGGCAACAGAATCACTGACAGGAACTATTATCTCTGCAAGCAAACAGGTTGTTGTGCATGCTGGTCATCCTTGCACTAATATCCCCGCAAATGCTGACTACTGTGACGTACTTCTGGAAAACGTACCTGCGGAAGTGAATCTTGGCAGCAAATTTGTCGTGCCATACTTGATACCTAGACCAATGTACTCTGTTTGTGGTGCTGCTCCTCATAACAACACCTTTGTTAAAATATATGATGGTAATACAGGGAAACAGCTGGAAGCATTCACGCTGAATGAGGGAGACTCTTTCATTCGCAACTATGCTGAAAAACATATTATACTTATCGAAACAACAAAGAAAATGCTTCTGTCTCAATATAGTCACGGAGTCCGTGCTGGCTTACCTCCCATTGGCGACCCATCACTTTTGTATGTCCCAGCAATTACTCAGTTTGGAAATGACTTTCATTTTGTAGTTCCAGATGGATATGTCGATGGTAGAGTTTCGATCGTTCTCGACGTTACTAGTTATTCTTATGATCCCCTTGGTTTTAAGTTGAATGGGTCACCACCGCAGTATGATGCAGAAGTACAACATGTCACAGTTTCTAGTATAGGATCGTTCTACGTTTGTTATATAAACGTCAGTTCCGTAAGCGTTAAATATGAACTCACCCATACGCATCCAGATGCTCGTTTTGGCGCTATGTTGTATGCGTATAACAAGGAGAAGGTGTTTCTGACGGCACTCGGATTTAACTTTTACAAAGAAACTTAAAGAAAGCAATATGAAACGGATTAATACGTGATCAATGTCATAATATAAAGTACTTACTCCGTTAGGTCGTTGACGGTCAGACACCTAATAGTCGTACGTGTTCACAAGGACTAATAGACATTTGTTGTACTTAGGAGAGCGTTCTTATCCAATTTTTTCAAATTAAAAAAATACTGCTTTATGTTTATAACACACACTTTAAATTCTAACATTTAGCATTTTGGGGGTTTACGAAAAAAGGTCAATTTCACTGGCAATACATGTACAGCAGACCTGGAGCTACATTCTATATTTTATATAAAGCCGCCATCTTGGATCGCCATTATTTGAGGGATTTTTTTATAATCGCCTTGGTGTGACGCTTACGGATTGCTAGCCCGCCACTTTTAAGACCTGTGTATTGTAAAAACTTTAAATTTATTGAAGTTAAACCGCCAAGTAGCAGACGATACGTTTAGCCTTGTGTTTGATTAAATTGTCTAGTCTTTAATATTTCAAGCTTTGTAATTTAGTACACATGACTGTAACAACCCTATTTAAAAGATAATTTATTACGGTTTTTCATTACAAAATAAGTGCACTCTAGATATTTCTTATTTATAAATATATCTTTAATAATTCGTATTTAGGACATGTCGCAGTCGTGTTATGACCTGCTTCTATTTGTTATCCAGTCAAACTGGTGTAGATAAAAATACACACACTTTGCCCGATATTTAAATCATTCGGGTTTTTAACAGCAAGGGTTACATCCTTCATGCGTTGAACCTACACTTATTTAGTTAGTAGAATATTTTATTTTTAGTACTTTATCAATGAACTAGCCACTCAGATTACAGTAAGAACTTATATCGTTTCAACTTTAGTGGGGGTTTACACCTTCCAAGTTTCTTGTACAAGACATTAAGATAAGTACTATTTATGTCTTGTACAAGAATTTTTCATATGTAAACACCCACATTTGAGCAACTTTTGTCAGAATTTATGTGACATAATATGTGATAATTTTCTTGCACAAGAATAGAGCCTGTTCTATTTTTTCACAATATCTTGGCTGTCAAATTACTGATAAGAAGTGTTTAATGGGAAAAACAGGTGTGGGAGAGGTAATTCAGGTACATTTTTTTAAATTTTGTACACAATGGCTTGGTCAAACGACAAAGTTGACCAACTGATCAATTTATACCAAAAAAGGGAACATTTATATGATACTTGTGCAAAGTACTATCACACTGAACAAAAAAGAGAGTTTTTAAGATGAAATTTAAAAGCCATTTTAATATGTATTGGTCATTCAATTAAAGATTTTTCTTGGTAAGAACACTTAATGCATTTTTTTAAAAACATAATCCATTATTTTCATATTTTCTTTAAAAATTCAGAAACTCGTCTGCATGCTAAAGACAATATTATGTGCTGAAGACATCTTCCCGCTATTTTGTGATTAATTGTCAAAGCAATTCTTGCTAGATCTTGTGTAGAAAAATTTCTTGTACAAGTCATAACTTTGCCTTATCTTTAATGTCTTGTACAAGAAACTTGTTGTATGTAAACGAAGCCTTAAATCAATGTATAAACTTTTTAAATTTGTGGTGTACTTCATTAAAGTAATAGCAGACGATAACATTTCAAGTTCAATTCACAAGAGGTTACAGGATGATACGATACACTATATGCTATAACAAGGTATATTTCTAAAATATGCAAAATATTTATGTTATATCAAATGGTTGAATTTTAAAAGATGCAATAGGTAAATATAATTTGTTGTGTCAGTAAAGAACATAAATCTTTTTTTTTCTTTTTTAATCATAATAAAGGGAAACGGTGGTGACGCAGAAGTATCAGTACTTGGATATCATGTAATTGTATTGTGATTTGATGGCTGATAGATTCACTGGTGAACTTAACGTTTGCCTTAGGGGAATTATCCAAATATAAATCTGAAAATGAATGTATTGCGAAATATCTTAATTGACGACTAGGAAAATTCGTTAAAGTCACTAAAATAAAACTCTTGCAAATACTTTATTGTATGTTTAACGCACATGTACGTTGTTAAACTGATAGCGATTTCCATTTCAGAGATTCCAGTAAAATGCGTTTGTGAGATGAACATTTGTGTCTCATTCCCGGTGTGACGTCAGTTGTACTGGCCTCGTTCACAAATCACATGCTTTGTCATATGTTTTCATTATAGTTTTGTCAATAATATGTGTTAAATTAGATACGTTGAATTTAGGAGTGTTATCGTAGAGATAGTGTTGTTAGTGCTTTAATTTGTACTTTTGATACGTTAATCATGTTTTCTCTATATTTTTACAATACATTGTTAAAACATGTTGTACTGACCTGATATAAACGTTTACATTGTATTTGCACACCTCCGCGAGAATGTTCGAAGAGAAACTATTGCAGCCACCCTTTGTTGTCATGCTAAAACAGTAACTAAATTACCTATTATTTCACACAGATGCAGAGGACATTCTATGGTAAGGATGTGCAGTGGCCAAGGACAAAGAACATATTTGTTATCATCTACCTCTGTTGTCTTTGATGATACATGTTCGGAACATAACAAGCTGTATAAAAAAATTACCAGCAGGATGTGGCCTATTTTGACGCAAGCTTTATAATTTGAAACATCTTGGTAGAGAACTTCTAGGCAAATGTATACATGCATTGTTCTAGTCTCTGGACCTCATGGTATAGACAGAATTTATTTAACGTACTACAGTACTAGCTGATGCTTCAAACCAAATTGTTAAGCTCCAGGCAAATATGTGCTTCAACAAATTGATATGAATTGTGTGTTGCCAACTTTACAACCAGCGGTACATGTATCCTTTGAACAAACGTGATAAAAGTCCACTTCACAGAGCTACACACAAACTGTCTTAGTTCAAGACCATGCCGTTTCTGACAAAAGGATTTACTAGAGATTTACAAGATTTCGTATTTGACTTGTTATTGTATAACTTTAAATGTATCCTCGTTTTTTATGTAGTCGTATTAGATCTTTGAACTATGGTCACTAGTTGGAAGTATTCCTCGTGTAGGACCTGCGTTTGGTACTAATCAATTCAAAGAACGATGGCTATATAAACTTCCGGTTGTAATACCTAAATTACTGTTAAAACGGGTGTTTAACCCTTGGAAAGTAAACTAAAAAGCTCAGACTGTTTCCAGTTGATGTAATTATACTGCTGATGCACAATGTGACTGCACAGTTCATGCCCTACGGAACAACAGTATCTCTTCACAATGCTACATCATCTTTCTTACGCCAACTGATCTATTTTGTGTGGACACATTTATGTTTGCGCCACTTAAATACACAACATTGCTGATTCGGTAACACACTGTCATTCTGTTGCTGTATCATGTGAGGACTTCATTCAGTCAAAAACAATATAGTATGGTGCCATTCCATGCTGTACTAAGCGCCAAGAAGCTTCCTCATGTGGCAATGTCTGTGCAACGAAGCTTCATTTTGCTGTCATTGTACTGTCGTAGTTGCTGTTCCATGGACAACAATGATTCAGATTGCTATTCAAGGGGAACAATTATGTCAGCATCGACTGTTACACAGTTACACAGTTACCCTTCATGTAGAGTTTAAGCACGGTAATATGGCAATGGTATGATGATAAGTCATGGGATGCGTGGAATATAAGTTCACAAATCTGTTTAATAAAGTCAGACAAGCACAATGTGTGCACTTTTACTAAAATTATTCATCTAATTTATTTGCAGTAAGTAAATGTATTTGTAATTAACTGAATATCTATAAAGTTGTAATGATATTGAATGAAGAATAACACAAAAACCCAAACATCTAAAAACAACTTTTAAATTCTAGTAAACGCATGTGAACGTCATTATTTGGAATATTTCTCATATTTGATTTACCAGATTTTCATACATATTCCTCGGAACTATGTTTAACAGTTTTTTTTTTACAGTAAACTGTCATCAAACCCTAACTCCATTTAAACAAAACTCAATTCCTCCTGCAATGAAAGTCCATTGTACGTGTCAATATTTAGTACAGTTTATCCTGCTATCAAAATGCACTGTATGTGACAACATGTATTATATGAAAAACTGAGTGTTGCAAACAGTTATTTTCTGAATATCACAAAAATATTAACAAATGTCTTTAGATAATTGACACATCTCCGAGTCCTGTTCCTACTGTGTAAGGTCCGCGTGTCTTTCCACTAATATCCCACTTCACGACGACCGTACCATCTGGATTTACAGCTGTCACTGTACCAGTCCTCCCGTACTGAAAGTGACAATTTTCTCAACACGACACACATTTGATGTAAATATATCATACCATGCTTTTTCCTTACAGTAACAGGAATAAGTATAACAATATCGTTAAACAGCAAATTTTAATGTTATTGTTAATATGCTGGAAAAGATAACTAATTATATAATTAAATTATTTGATCGAAAAAAAGGAGTTTTGCTTAGAATGATAGCTACATACATGTAATACTTTTTCACATTGATGTAACTATCAACAGTCAAATGAAATAGTTTTTGAAGAAGAAAGTGTAAGAGTATATTTCTATGAAATAAATAGATCATGCGTTCTATTACAGATATATCACAGTTAAACTCCACCCCAATACACTGTGCAGATTATCAGAAAAACATCACAGTGTTTTCCCATAGATATATGCAGTAGCCATACTACAAGATATGACTTTCTATTCCCTTATTTATGTATATACATGTACTTATATAAATGCATTAATAAAGCACAAGCTATTCTTTGAGACACTGTTAAACCCTTTAGTATGGAATGTTAACGTTTGAAAGTATGTTTACATTACCCGGCAAACATTTTAGTCTACATTTAAATTTAATTTTGAAAAAGGTGAAAGAAGTTTATACATTTTTATAGATGTGTTGTTTTGCATGAAGTAAGATATTTGATACTACAAGGTTATTATAAGTACACATGGAAGCTGTGCTTTTATCTATCGCTCCATTTTCATTTTTGCAACAAAATAATGTGTCATGCGGTTCCAGAAATAAAATAAAATAAATAGATTCTTTATAGAAAGGGGGTCGTACTATTTCTTTAAATTTCAAATTGTTATTATCTATATATTCATGCTGATAAAGATCCTAATTTTATTTATGTCTATGTCTTATTTTCGTAACGTTTAAGCGTTTTATAAATGTATTTCTAGACATTTCTAATGACGTTTAATCCTCTCCGAACTTGTTCGATGTTTTGTCGCTTTCGAGGAGATAAAAGCGCCGCTAACTTGAATGTTTATAAATGTTTACTTTGAATATTTGAGGTTACTATAGACTAGTTACTAGTCTGATAAAATTTATGTTTTTTCAATAAACTATATTTCATGCACTATTTCCAGTCTATTTTATATGATTTTGCTTTGTACACTGGGGCAATTTTATCAGACTTAGGAAAAGGCGAAATTGCGAAATGGCAAGAGAAGCATGATTGACACTTAACAGCTATAAAATAAACCTTTTCTGCATTTAACACTTTTCTACAGTCAATTGTCATATTACAGATAAACGCGTATATATAATAAACATTTTGTAATTGTTGTTTAATTCATTAAACTTCCTCTCCATTTAAATGAAACTTTGTCATCTAAACAAAGTCCATTGTATATATCAATATTTAGTTCAGCATAAACTGAGTGTAGCTACATTTGTAACAGTCATTGTATTGTTGATAAGTTTTTCTTACAGTAAACTGTCATGTTAAAAAACTCAGTTTTAACAAACTCAGTTTATGCATTGTATGTGTCAATATTTAGAACAGGAAAAACGTGCAGCAAACAGTCATTTGCTCTGTATAACAAAACTGTGAACAAATATGTTTAGATGAGTGTCAGTTGTCCGTATCTCGTACCTACTGTCCAACGTCCGTATGACTCTTAATTATCCAACTTCACACTGATCCTACCATCTGGATGTACAGCTGTCACAGTACCAGCTTCCCACTGAAACTGATAACATACCAAACATGACATACCTGTAATGTAACTATATCATACCATTCTGCTTCCTTTCTGTAACAGAAATAAGAACAATATCTTCAAACATCAGATTCATTGTGTAATTGTTAATATTCTTGAAAAAGTAAATAACTATATAACTGATCTATACGATCACATAAAGTGTTTATGCTAGAATAATAGCTACATAGTTCTTTTAAAAACTAGTATTACGATAAAGAGTCAAATACAATATTTTTTGGAGAAAAAGTTAGATTTCTATTACCTGACTTTATATATAAATGTATTGATAAAGCATAAAATGTTATATGAAAATCTTTTAACCCTTTTATTTGAAAGGTTGACGTTTTAATATTTAAAGTATGCTTTTATTATCCGGCGAAAAGTGGAATTTCGTGCTGGAAATATTACATTTTAAATGTAAAAGCAATCTTACTGTATTTTACACGTATAAAATGGATAAATATAATAAAATTACAGATATAGATTAAACACATGGATGGACATATGTTATATAAAATCTGCCAATAAAGTGCAAATTATTAACTTACACAACTTACACATGCATGAAAGATCGGATATGAGTATACGCGACCGAACTAGTTTAAGAATAAAAATTGACCAATCATCCTCAGTGGCGACTTAACAAGGCTAAGCTATATAAGGGACCGGTAATGCACGAAACACTTAAAAGACACCGCTGTCACACGCATTGTTGAAATTGAAAATAAAACCTAGCAGTATTGTTGTAATTCAGAAATAAGAGAAGACGTTTGCCCATTAGCAAATAATTATACAAGAATAGGGTTTTAAAATGTGTTAACTATAATCATATTGAACAATAATACATTTGAGTTCATTTTCAAAAAAAGTTTAACATTAATAACTAGTGTACAATGACTCGTACATAAAATACATTATAATACATGAATTTAGCAACATATGTTAAATTCTATTTCAGTTTGTTCAGATTACCAGTGCCGATGAGGAAATTTTGTGAAGGTTGGCGTCTTGTCATGCTATCGTGTCGGCGTCCCGACAGGGTGAATGTTCGAGTATACATTAGTTTGGTGTATTGTCGCATATTTTTGTCGTGCTGTCGTGTTGCTGCATCTGCTTGGACAAGACGACTGAAGTAACCGAATTGAGGTGGGTTTAGGAGGGGTGAATAATGTCTATTTGCTGTATATTTCTGCTACTCTGAAGCAACTTTACCGCAGCTGCAAAGTATTTAGGAGCCAGCAAAACACGGGGTCAAATACGAAATCTTTGAAACAAGACATACGATTATGTAAATATTTTCGAACATAATTATGAAAACAGGATACATCTTTTTAAATAGGTTATCTATTTAAGTAGCAAAGTTTGTTTCCATATTCCATATTTATATGTGATTTCACAATCAAATTTGGCAACATTGACATCGATTACAATATATATGCAGACAAGTAATAATCATTTGAAAAAAGTCGAAATAGTTTCTTCAAGGTACATGTACCCGATTTGTATAAGAATATGATTTCATTCAATCCAAACCACTGACTCATACATTTATTGTGTTTTTAATCGACTTTTATATTAACAGAGCAAAGTAGAGCTATGTCATCTATTATCAAAACTAATAATTTGCTATTGGCGAGGAAATATTGTACAATTTTGTCAGAATGTAACAAAAGTAGCTTACAATGACGACTTTCTCTAATGTGAATTAGCAAGTCTACACCCCTCCCCCATATCCCTCTCCCCCTGTGCAACATATCATAGGACACTTCTTTCATTAACACGCAAAAAATTACCACTTTCCTGGTCTCTCGTTCCCAGTAGTTATCGTTTTGTCCGCAATTTGCGGAAAACGTTTGACACATTACATACATGTGCTGCAAGAAGTGAAATATAATAAAGATGAATTACGACAGGCAATTAGGTCAGTTAATACCAGTACCACTAAACATATTCGCCTTTAAACGACTTATATTCTCACTTTTCGTTGGAATAGCATTCTATTTCACTCTTACAGTTACAAGATGCAAACGAAGCTAATGTTTGTATTGCCACTTTTGTCGAATTTTATTATTCTTAAAACATCAAAGATAATCAATGCTCACTTAGATATAGATCTAGTCGTGTATTTTATTTTAGTTATTATAGTGTACATATTTTGATATAGTCCACTGCAATAAGGGTCTAACAAATGTGGCATTAAAGTGATGCTATAACTTCATATTATAAACGTACGGAATTATTGTATATTATAAACATACGGAATTATTGCTAATTATAAACATACGGAAGGACTGCTTTTTTAAACATACGAAATTATTGCTTATTATAAACCTACGGAATAATACTTTTTGTTCGCAGAATTACATGATGTTCATGATCTAAGTGTCATAAGATAGTTCATCTATTATATAGATTGTAAGATAATGAAATGTACTGCACCACTCAAACTGTACTTTCGTAGTTCCTTTTGTATAAAGCAAGGATATCTTGTGAATCATTCAGAATTGTCTTCTTGGACGACAACAGGATTTGCACTATCGCTATTTACCCTTCAGCCATTTAAGGGAAGTCGTGTAAACAGACGTTCGGTTTATTCGTATTGTCTTCATAGTGACAGCTTTATTTGCATCAGGAATTATAGTGGTTACCGAATGTATTATACCCGTCGTTTATAAATATAATATTTACCTGAGGTCAAGGTAAACGCAAATTAGTAGAACGAGAACAACATGATGATAAACATGTCAGAATTGTCATCTTGTGGCCGACTATGAAACAAGTGTTCAAATTAAGATTTTTTCTTCATATTTCACATTTGTCAATGAGGCTTATGGTTTATTATGGTTGTTAGATTCGTGCGACTAGATATTAAAATGTGGTCATCAAACGTTTTGGTAGAATAATGCCAAGATATACGTATTTTGCAAATGTGCATAATTTAGACTGTACGACTGTTTGTTAGCAAATGTTATTTTCCTGTTTATTGAAATTACAGTTGGTACATGTTACCTACCTCTCAGTGGGTGTTTGTAGGATTAACTTAGACACTTCACTTTCGGTAACTGAATACACTGGTATCTTCGTTTTTAGGGTAATAAAAACAAAAAAGAAAGTACCTTAACTAGTTATATGCAGTCTCATTTTTATGCTATCGTATCAGTGTGTAATAGATATACATCAAATTGTTTATAGAACTTTGAGAAAAGCCTATTAAAAATAACGAATCATTATCGAGACAGAAATTGGAAGCGTCACAACGGTTTCATTCTTTACTTTGACATTGTTCCGGAAAAGTGAAGAGAGGCGTCAAAAGATAGGCCAAAGTTTGCAAAAAAGAACTCTATTTCATTGAGTAAAATGTGTCATAAACAGGGTTCGGTATATCGAGACATAAATTGAAAGCGTCACAGGTCTTCAACAGAGCTGGCAATTTAATATGAATACAGAAACAAGTAACGAGTTTGTTGGCAAATTCTTTATTTTAAAGTTTACAAAATCAGACTGTACAAGATATTAGATTTGCTTAATTTTAAAGAGGACAATATCGATCGAATTTATATAAAAATAAGCAGGCATACCCTTTGTATTTAATAAATGTAAATACTGCAGACAATGGAAACAGTATGGTTCATAAGACATATCATGATTGTCTGAACATTACATACATTTTCAAAATTGTGTATGTTGTATAAATAAATGGTTATTATACCGATTGATTATTTCCCATAGACTTTACGTAGCTAACTTTTGCATTGTTCGATTAAATTGTAAAAAATACATAATAACAAAAGTATACTTCATTAGACTAACATAATCTCTGATCAGTACACTGCATCTTCAAATTGTGTATGTTGTATTGAATAAATGTTTATAATAACGACAAAGTTTATCCCTAAGACTTTACGCAGCCAGCTTTGTATTTTCGGATTAATTTATACACACAAAATAAGAAAGGTATACTTCATAGACTAACAGACTGAACACGATATCGATATTCACATGTATAGTTGATACAAAGTATGTTTTTTTATTTCTGTGTCTATATTGTAGCATCGCCACTTGGCTAGATGATAATTCATTTCATTTAACTCCAAGCAAAATACTTTCAGCCTATTATTCTAACAGGGCTTGATCATCTTTTCCTTTCTTGGCAGCAAAGGGAGTTAATTGAGTGAAATAATGGTAAATGTAAGGACTGAATGCCAGTCTATCTATTTTTTAATTTCCAATATCAAAAATACGTACTTGCCATTCAAACATTATTAGTTTTTTTCAAATACCATAAAGTTTAATCCTTTGGAAATAGTTGCCAAAGACCGCAAAAGTAAATTTGTTTTAGGTTCTACGTGTAATTAATTTCACATTCAGGGTAGACGAACAAGAGTTGATTTTGAGAGGGAAACATTTTGTACATTTGTAACTCAACATTTTCACCTTTGAAAACAGCTACAATGTACAACAATGTGTAACTGTCTTATTATAAGCATAATCAACAGGAACACCATCAATAACCGCAACATTTTGATAACGAAAACAATAGCTGTCTTTCTACATAGAATATTATAAGATATAAAATAATCCCCCAGTTCTGTATTTATTCGACAGTAATACGAACTGATAATTTAGACAATAGCTAATAAAGAAAATTGACCATACTCATGATGAAAGCTTTTTAATCCATTAAAAGTTGCATAATGCATTACTGTTGTATATCACACATATCATATTGTTGCTTTTTTATTGACGTTTGAGTTTCTAGTTAAGAATTTAGATATTAGAAATAGGTGCTCCGAGTCAATGCATATTTATCGTACTGCCAACAGACACCTACCAAATCCCCACGCAATGGGTTACACTGCCCACTAAGTGAAAATTATCTTCTTTTTTTTTACCAGGATTAACGTCAACATGTTTACCGAGCAAAATGAATGCCGGATCCCATACGGCTATGACGTCTTTGATATTACTTCATGTTTGCTATGCTTTCTAATGACGTTACCCGACACTTTTTGACATTTCATTGAAACAAACTCAACAAAAGTCGATTTAGAGGCATGTAATAAACAGAAAAAATGTTGGTATCGATGTAATATCTCGATAATTTCACTCGTGAACACCAAAAGAAGTTATGTTTACTCGTGACTGCGCCATTGGTGAAAATATCACTTTTGGTGCCAGCTCGGTGAAATTGTTATATTACATGTATACCGAAATCAACAAATATCCTCTACATACTCATAAAGAATTCACCATGTGCTACCATCACTACATTGTAACATGTACTCACATTAATTTGCGTTGTAACATGTCTTATAACTGTATTTTAACACGCACTTTCCTTTCTGAAGGAAACCAGAGAATATTACAAAGCATTGTTTTTAAATAATAAGTACAAGTATTAACAGTTGGACTTTATTGAGTGTTATCATATATGATTGACATTTATCATCATAAGTGTTTACGCACAACATTAAACGTGAGAAATAAAAGTTTAAGGCTTATTGTGATGCACAAAATACAATTATTGAAAGATGTGATATACCAAAAACATTAAGATTACTGTAAATCACTTAATTTTGCGCACAACTTAATTGTTTAGTTCGCTATTTTTCTTACTTCAGAAATGAAACTCCGTATTCACTTCGTTAACCATAAACCGCAAATTAAGATATGCACGACTCAGTCTGACTTCAGCAAGACAATAACATTAATAATTAAGAAAAATGATTGGGTAGCCGTAACCCTGTTTTTTTTAATTTCCTGTTTATTTAACTTTTAAATCTGTAGTTTGACCTGGGATCTCTCAACCTTAAAGTATTCATTATGTAGCTTTGCTAAGCCATATATCAAATGCATAGTATACCATGGATGCTGCCTATTTGTCATACATGTTTTGTAGTTTGAGGATTTATTCTTCTGTGATCAACTCTTGTTTTTGGTGAATCCTGTTGTTGATGGTTTTAAGTGATAATTTTATATGTTTGATTTTTCTTAAATACGTATTTCAGTGTAGCACATCATTTTTACAATTAAAATAATTAGATAACTCATGTCTACCTTTAACTTAAAGTTATTAGAACTATCTTCTAATTAGTTAGGTACTATTACATAACAGTTTTACTGCAACGCTGATAAGTAATTATGTCTTCGCAGTCAGTGCATTCAATAATCAGCTTTCAAATACGTGCGACCTGGTCATGATCTACATTTTTCTCTCTTCACTTGGTTAAACTTTTCGCTTTTTATCCCATAGAACAGTTAATAGTGCTGTCGAAATATAAGGTTGGGCCAATGTATTTCATACAGTTGACAGGGTACGTGTTAACGACGATTTTCATGGTTCTATTCTGTAAGCGTACTATTCTATGGTTTTATTAGTGCATTACATGTTATGTAAATGAACCGTAAACCATATTGTATGTACGACAATTTACACTCAAAAACAATGTATAAACTTTTAATTGAGTCAACAGCTAATTTAATAATGTAAATGTAGAATGCGGAAGATTTATTTTACTAATGAAAAGCTGAATCATAACTAGTATTTAAAATTTCATGAATGACGAAACTACTTGATTTTTAACTTTGATACAGAATTATGGAAACCTTCAGTACACGAAAATTAATTTACGATGTTTCAAGTGGAAATGCTGAAGTTAATTTGAACGGGGTTAGCAGAGTTAGTGAATATGCAACAATTAGTTGCATTTTAGGAGAATTGCCAGAAGGAGAAAAGGATACCAAGCTGGTTCAGAGGAATGGCAGAACCAAGATGACTCCATCTCTTAAAAATCATATGAAGATATGTGTGATGACGACAATGGTCTTGTTATTCGTTATTTCAGTTGGGATCATTATTTTCTCTTCTCACGACTTCTAACTCAGGTTGGTAATGTTATTGTATATTAAACTTTAAATATGATGTTGGTAAAATCGATTAAAAGGAGAAAACATATTCACGTCTGGAAATAGCTCAATAGTTAGGAAACTTTTTTCAAAATCGAGCTAAACAAACACAAAAGAGATATGACTTTATATACACACGACAATCATATATGTGAATTTTAAATCCAGATAATGGTGCGAGTAAGCTTTAGTCGTGCTCGTAAAGATTTAAACATAATCTGAGCTTTTAATCTAATTAGGATGCTTGTCGCTTATAAATAAAGAATTATCACATAACAACTATATGTCCTTTATGTTTGATATTTTCAATAAATCAAGGTATGTTTATTCTCGTCAACTTATTTTGAGAGCGGAAAGATGTCAATCCCAATGGTCTTTTTAAGGAAGTGAACATGTACCCTGTAAAATATGTCTTAGGCCGTTATAATGATGACTTCAGTTATGAAACTGCCTCAGATCTGATCATTCAGTATCAAATGTCTTAAGGCATATTTGCCATTCACTTCAAACGAGTTCCTTACCATAATGTATTGTATATATAAAGTCAAACATGCAAATAGTTTTGTGGTACAGGTCTCGAAAAAAAACAACTTATGTTCTTTTTTTTCTTTCACAATTTTGTATAAAACATTGAAATGGGTGGACGCTGTCCACAATATACTGATATCTCGAATACTGAAACATTGTCAATAGAAGTGAATCCAAACACGGAAATTTGATTAAATTTAAATGTGACGAGAGAAACAGATTAGCTGGGCCAACTTTAATGACGTTTTTATCATCTGGCAAATGGAATGCTCCTCCAAAATGTATGTTTAAGAATTGCGATCATTTCGTGATACCAAACAACATGCAAATAGAATCTTAAAGAAATGGTTCAGTAGTTGGAACAGTGAGTTTAGTATATTATACTGCAAGCTTTAAATTACAAGGGGACAAAACAACGATTTGCCAGCTTGACGAATCTTCATCTAAAATTCCCTCATTATGATGTCATGTTCATCTTAAATTTAAAAAAGCGGTTTTCGCCCAATAACCTAAAAAAGCTTTTATCTACATATATCAGACTTGATACGGACATTGGTCATGGATAGTAGATGAACCCTTTAAACTTTTGGATTACTAGGTCAAAGGTGAATGTCACAGTGATCTCGCATTTAGAAACAGTATCCGCTCAATAACTATGACCCAGAGATCCAAATTTGATAGGGACATTCCTCATGGACATATCTATTCTGGGGTCACTAGATAGAAGTTCAATATGACCTTGCATTTAACATTATTTGATTCATTTATGAAATTTTTAGGCATCCTAGAATATAGCTGAACAACTTGTCAATGGCATCATGCCACGTTTACTTCGTCCACTTATTGTGCGTGTCTTATACAGTAAAGTATATAATATACTTACAAATTATTATTGTACTGCGTAAGTAAAAATATGCACCAATGTGTATATAAGTTCGTAAACAAGGAGACTTTATACTTACAGATAACGATGACTGTACCTCTAGCCATTGTGGTAATGGAACATGTATTGACAGTATCAACAATTACACATGTGCATGCAATCCAGGCTTCACAGGCACGAGGTGTGAACGTGGTACGTATAGTACTGATACATTTACAATGTCGTTTTGAAAACTTAATTTTCTAATTTTACATAATCATATTAAACTCATCACGTAAGTACAAATGTGCACAAATGTGTATATTAATTCGTAAACAAGGAATATGTATACTTATAGATATAGATGAATGTACCTCTAGCCCTTGTGGTAATGGAGCATGTATTGACGGTATCAACAATTACACATGTGCATGCACTCCTGGCTTCACAGGCAAGAGTTGTGAACGTGGTACGTACTGACACATTGGCAATGTCGTTCGTGTATTTTTAATAAATCATATTTTATTCATCGCATAAGTACAAATGGGTATTTAAAGTAGAAAGTTGAGCCTGGTTAGGCATGGTACAAACAACGTAAACCCCCAGGTACAGGTTTCTCGGATAACTTGCCGCTCCAGTACAGTACCTCGGGTTAACCCCTTATACAATAGTTTGTGCTTATTCGGAGCTTACAAGCGTATTCGTTATTGTGTGAATGTGAAGATATGTTTCAATTAATTTACATCTTTATATTTGATAATAATGGCCTGCCTGCAGCGTTTTGTTCACAGTTAGACAACGTGAAATTCTTCATAGTTGCAGCGTTTGGTGTGATTGCGTACTGTAGTGTTATTACTGTAGACTTGACGTATTCGAGAATTTAAAATATGCAAAAGGAAAAATTCTCCTATTAAAATCTATTGACATGACGAAGTGTTTGATTGGACGAAGTGACGAAATTGGTCAAAAATGTAGCGAATTCTAAATCATTGCGCATCTTATTAAAGTTAAAGCATACCATTTTACTGTAAAATAAATTATACGATTTCAGTGATAACAGATTGCTATGATCTTTATCATTTTGCTGGAAAAATATATGATGGTGTTTATACAATAGTCACGCGAAAAACTCACCAAAACAGCCAGGTATATTGTGACATGACGACAGATGGAGGCGGCTGGACGGTAAGTTATCCGGAATTAATTTACAGTAGAGATAAATGGTAATTTCTAAAATATTTTGAAATAAAAATACATACCTATCTAGTCTTATTTATTGATAACATGCATCGATAGTTTCTGGCTTGGTTACCATATAAAACATAAGTCGTTGTATCCAGCTGAGAGCATCACATACACGTCATAATAAGAACATAATTAGACATGTCCAATGATGTACGGTTGAAATACAACAACATAATTGAACTCGAGTATCTTAGCGTCCATGCTTGCAACTATACTGACTGCGCTTTGTTCCTAACGACTACAAATATAGTCGTTTTGCTAACATATGTATGCTACTGTATAAACAAAATATATTAGATGGAACAGAAAATCGATCTTCTTAAAATATATTTCAATTTATTATCGTACAAATAAATGAGAACGTGACATAACATACAAGTACAGAAGTCGTGAACATATTCCGTCTGCTAAGCATTGAAAGTAGAGGGAAGACGTAAAAATCCTGTTTGAATTCCTACTTTTTTTCATATGAAATGATTCTTAAAGCTTATAAGCTGATATTTTTTATTCAGCATGTAAACAACCGACGGGATATCGTGTCGTTTACACTGAGATAAATATTTGACTGTACTGTAGACTTTCCGATACGTATCAATGAAGCGCTTCAAATTAGATAACTCTTTCTACAAAATTTAGATGAAACCATCGTATAAATAATGAATACCGAACTATTACATTGTAAGAAGCCCAGCTAAATGATAATGGAAGTCGCATCTTCTTGGTATAGTAGGTTAAAAAAATTATCATAAATATTTCGAGTGTTCTCGCCAACCGCCTAAATTCTGATAGGGTAAAAAATTATGACAATTTTTAATTACGGTAATGTTAGTGTTGCTAAATATAGCAACAAGGAGCATGAATCTCACACAACGAGGTTGCAAGCGACGTAGTTTTAGCAAAGAGGAGTCATTCTGCTTGTTCACCTTGAAATTGATTATGAGAGAGTCGTGTTCAACCCTCGCCCAAATCTTTTGAATAAGAGCTTATATAATACATTGAAACACAGACTGTTTGTTTATATTGATAAACCTTTTGACAGATAGAAAATTGACGTTGCGAAATGTTGTTTACCGCATCCAGTATTTATCCATTGAGTCATGTGACTGGCGATGTACCAATTACAATTAATGATTATAATTATTTCATACAATAGCTAAATTTGTTCATAGATTTGCACTTGGTATATTCAAGACAGACTGAATGGTTACTTAGGCTAGGTTGATAAAATTGGATAGTTTCTTTAGATTCATACAATAGCAGCATTATAGGGATCGTTTATTTTCAAATAGGTATTTCAGTACCGTTTCAACGGATCATGGGATTTCTACAGAAACTTTACCGAATATAAACACGGATTTGGAAATTTGAAATCAGAGTTTTGGCTAGGTATGTATTACTTTATATGTACAGAGTTTAGTTACAGAAGGTATTGTCATAATCTCGTAATATCTTTACTATGGAAAACACCTTACCTGTGTGATAGCTGTTATTGCGAAACACTTTTGGGCCTCTATACTGCGCAGGTGTGTTACACTTACCCTTATTCACTTCTCACATATTGAATTAACATTAAACCATGAATGTCGTCTTAATAGCAGCGAAGCTTCTGTGATTTACTTTCATTTAAAATCATATTTGTTTTATTTCAGGTCTAAATTACATACAGGAAATATCAAGCCAAGGACAAACAGATCTACGTATTAACCTAGAATCGGCAAATGGAACAAGAGCCTTTGAACAGTTTGAAAACTTTTATCTCTCGCCCGGCCCGGACTTCACCCTTCACCTGGGACGGACAACAGATTCTTCACACAGTACAGTCAAACTTGTGCTAACGGCCACCTGTTACTAGCGGCCACCTGCGGACAACGGCCAGTCTGAATTCCCCCCGTCCAAATTTGCTCTAAAAAGGGCCGGGAATAGCGGCCACCTGCCGTCCGCGGTCAGCGGCCAGTAAAAATGCTTCCCGTCATCGGGTCCGTGATGCGAACAACGGCCACTGAAATTTTTACAGTCGGTTGAATCAAAGCATTTTGTTTCTTATTAAGTTGTTTGCACTTAAAACGAAGGGCGCAATAATAAACGATGTTTCTGATGATGAAAAGAAGTGCTAACATTTAATTGACACCTTCACATCTGAAGCACACGCGTGTAATTAATCCGTTCAAACTGTTCGGTAATTGTCAAAATCGGCTCTTTTGATTGCCTGAATGTTTATTTGATGAAGAACATCTTCGCAATTTGGGGTCGCAGTTTTCGTTGTTTGTGCATCTCATTATTTCCAGTCAAATAATAATTGATACTTTCAGCCAATTAATGCATTCATATTTAATACAATAAAACCGAAATCACACACTTTAATCTCGTAGATTGGCCGTTGTTCTTTTATTCACAAACGGTAATGGCCCTAACAGTTTGAGCTATGTTTGCCATATTAGTCCCGGTGCCTGTATTTAAGCCACCCCAAAGCTGAAAACAGCCCAAAAAAGTTTCAGTATTCTGTCTTACTGTCTTACTGTAATTTTTAATATCGGTAGTGTAAAAATGTCGAAACGGAAATTTCTGACTTTGCAAGAACGAGTTGAAGTTATAAAATTAAATGACAGTGGTAAAAGTGGTAGAACTATCGCAGAGCAATTGGGTGTTGGGAAAACCCAGATTCATGGAATATTAAAGAGAAAACGTGAAATTATGGACGAGTTTGAGTGCAATTCAAATATGGACTATAAGAGACCGCGCCGTGCAACGACATACGAGGACATTAACGATCTGTGTCTGAAATGGTTCAACGAAGCAACTGGGCGTAGGATTAATGTGTCGGGTCCACTTTTGAAAGAGCGAGCGCTAAAATACGCGAAGGACTTGTGTGTTGATGACTTTAAGGCGTCTAACGGATGGTTGGACAGTTTTCTGAAAAGGAATAACATTGTGTTCAGAACTATGTCGGGTGAGCGCGGTGATGTTGATAAACAGTGTGTGCAAGATTGGAAAGAAAAACTGCCTTCCATTTGTGACGGGTTTGAACCCTGCAATATCTTCAACATGGACGAAACTGGTCTCTTCTTTAGAGATTCGACAAGGTCCACGTATTTCAAGAAAGGAGAAGACTGTGCTGGTGGTAAACGATCTAAAGAACGCCTGACTGTTGCCCTGTGTGCAAGTATGACAGGTAATGACATTTTACTTTATTGCTTTCTTTCATATTTTAAACATTTGACAAAACGATAAATCAAAGACAGCCAAAGGGACGTAATCCAAGCTATACTAAAATGGCGAAGGGAGATAATCAACGAACAAACGTTTCCTGTTTCGAAAAGGTGATCAGCGTCACAGTCTCTGGCATATTAAAGCGTTTTAAGGTAGAGAAACTAAAATCTGGGCTTTGTAGATTCGATTAAAAGTAATTTTATATTTATATTGTCAAGTGCGACCGTTTGCAGAATATTGAAACCATATGCTCGAAATTCGGATAAATCGTTATTCGGTTAATGCTTATAGCCCGTTTATCTGACAAGTCACTTCCCATAAAAGGTGAAGGTGAGCTTTATTGAATGTCGCATTTATATCTGCTGCTCTTGATCATACAGACTAGCTCCATTTCTTTCATGTGTCTGTATTCTTACATTTGTTAATTTTTTGCATTTCAGGGGAAAAGGTGAAACCCTTGGTCCTTGGGAAGTCTAAGAAACCGCGATGTTTCAGTGGCATATCAGTTGACAGCCTCCCTGTCTTGTACCGCTCCAATAAGAAGGCATGGATGACCGGCTCGCTTTTTGAAGAGTGGCTACGATGGTTTGATAGACGTATGAAGGGCAGGAAAGTGCTTCTATTTGTTGATAATGCGCCGTCACACGCCGTTGTTCAGCTGAAAAATGTAACAGTCAAATACTTACCTGCCAACACCACTTCTCTATGTCAACCAATGGATCAAGGGATCATCCAAACGCTAAAGCTCAAATACAGAAAGAGACAGCTTCAGTATGTGCTTAGTCAAATGGAATTAAAACCTGGTAAAAGTGGAAGTGATTTGTTAAAGGAAGTTAGTGTGCTTGATGCGATTTATTGGATTGCGCGCTCCTGGAAGGAAGTTGAAGTGAAAACAATTGTTAAGTGCTTTGCTAACTGTGGATTTACGGAAAAGAGTGATGAAATTGAGTGCTCAGTTCAGTGTGATGATGAAAGTGACGAAGAAGAAGCTGATAACTACCCCATTGCTCTTCATGTGATTGCTCAGTCGTTGTTTGATTGCAAATTTCAGGAACTGTTAGACATAGATAAAGAGTTTCGCACATGCGATTCAGAGGAGAAGGACTGGGATAGACCTGCTAGTGATTTGTTGTCAGAAATCAGAGAGGATTCCGAGCAGATTAGCGATGATGATGATGATCAGTGTGCCGAACCCAGCAATGTTTGCTCAACAAACGATTGCTTAGAGATGATTGAAAAACTTAAGTGTTACGCTAAGTGTAATGGACATGTAAACCTACTGGAGGCTTTTGTCGATGCTGAGGACATTGTATTGGACTTAAAGCTTGTTGGCAACAGCAAACAAACTAAAATAAGTGACTTTTTTTCAAAGAAGTGAACATTTAGTGCTAGTCATGACTTATCATAAAGAGTCATGCTTGAAACATGTGCATTATATGGTGAATACATCTTGTATGTTGCTATGATTTCAATTTGAATTTTACTGAGATTTTGATTGATTAAATAGAATCGGCATTTATACTGTTTTACTTCTTTACTACTATGATGAGTATAATGAGTATAATGATGATAAAGTATGCATGAATTAAAACCACAGGCAAAATGGTTGTTGCTGATGATGATGAAGATGATGATGTTTAGTATGATGAAAGTACCACATCTGCCCACACCCCCGAACAAAGGCCACCTGTGAACAAAGGCCATTTTCATGGTTTCCCCTGACCGGCCTTTGTTCACAAGTTTGACTGTATATAATTTATATACATAATATTTTTCTATTCGTATTAATCAATGATAAACGCTTTTTTAATATTGTGATGGTCAATTTGAACGGTAAAACAAAGTATTAATTTAGATAAATGTATAATGGCATATGAATTAGCAGCAGCTTTCATCGAGTGCTGCATCTCTTTAATATCACATTTCTAAGGTTTATGAAAATATCAACACAAACCTAAATTTTACATTCTGTGTTAGTCAAAGTAAACAACACATGTACATATATAAAGAACAATATCTTGATATTTGACTACACCTTATTTACGCATATAATGCAAAATGAGCCCAGACAATTTAAAAAACTTATTTTTAAACATGTTGTTTGTATATATAAGATCAAAGAATGGGAAAAGTAAGAAAGTTTTCTATTCTAGAAATATATATATTCAAATGCACAGTCTCAGTTTAAACTGCAGATGCTGATGGAGTTTTTCTCTTTTCGACTGTCATAGTATCAAATTTTATATTACACACATTTTGGTGCACTTGTAAACACAAAGTAAATATTTATTATTAGATGTACTAAATTTCACCGTATGCTTGTTTCTTATTGCTCAGTAAAATTAAATGTTAAGATAAACGTCCATATACACTGCACATGAGTCATACAATTTTTGAAATAATTTTCTTTATTAGTTCAGACACCCATTCATTCGGTCCTTTTCACAACCGCGGCAGCTTTTCAACATATGACCGTGACGTAGACACCAATACGGGCAACTGTGCCGAAAGTTTGCAGTAGTAACAGAGCAGCTTGATAGTGATTATATTAATTCATTGAAAGAAGTTTTATCTAAATATTTGATTTCCCGTTATCTAAGACACACAGGTAAGAATTCTATAAAATATTTGATAGAAATAATAGAAATAGTCTATTTGCTATGAAGTGTAATCTATATTGCGATCATTTTAAATTGCACTAACTAAAATGTAGATATTACTTTGTTATCAAATTATCATTATCTGTATAATTTAACCAATCACAACAGTACAGTCCAACCTGCCCTAACGAGACCTCCATAGAGCAAATCTCCATTTAAAGACACACCTTTTTTCCTGTTGGTCAATTATATGAGGAATTGACCTCTCCAGATCCATTGCTCTCAACAACAAACACATTAATGTGTTTCCAAGAATGTTTGCTCCTGAAAGGTTCTACTGTATATAAAAGATAACAACCCCCGACGAAATTAATGCGCATGTTATAACACTTTGGTCAGCCTTATCTTTCTATACAATAAACTCACAGGAGGTCTTGTTTCAACTACTTCAGACACAAACTAATGACAATGCGATTCCGTAAAAAAATGGCTGAACAATTCAAAATGGCCGAATAAACCATGGAAACATAGGACGACAACCGCTTCATAATGCGAACCATGCAAATATGTTAAATCATGCATACAGAAGATAACAATTTGAAACCGCGGCGTGAAGTGCCGTTGAGTGTCGCCGATTCACTCTGTTAAAGACACAATCTGAATTTTTGACGTGTTTTGTATTTTATTTGGTGTGAAACTATGCGTTTTCATAGAGATAGTGTTATTATGTAATATTTGAAGTTCAGATCAATGTTTTAAAAGTGCACAATTTGTTCCTTTGCCATTTCCTAGTTATTAGAGAGTAATATATGAAGACATTTGACTACAGTAATTTTGTAATAATTCAGCATGTTCAAAAGGTACAAAATGTATTGTCAGATTTTAATACATATTTAAATTCATTCTGTTTCAGCACATTTGAGATCAGTGCTTACCATGTTAATTACTTTTGATGATCACACTTAATCTTATATACATGTGTCTCTTGTCCGAACAGTGATTTTCTTTTTGTAAGCATAAAAAAGGGAAACACAATTGACACAAAAGTAAAAGTGCTTACGAATCGTGTAATTGTAGCGTTATAGCATTTACAATTCGCTTTAGGAAATTGTTCAATAATAATTCTATAATTCTAACACGACTCGCGAGTTTATTTCCAAATGTATATACATTGTGTTTATAAAAAACGAAAAAAATGATATTATGCCATAAACAACGCACGAAACGCACGAAACGATATGGCGTCAAAATGCTGTAAAGTACTAGGTATCGGTACTCAAATTTATTGTTTACTATGCGATAAACACCGCTGGAACAAATGTTTGGCGAAATGTATTAACTGACGTCTAAAACTAAACTTAAATTGTTTGTAAATGTTAACTTGTTAATTATATGTGTAACGCACATATACGTTGTTAAACGGATATATATTTTATTTCAAAGATTCCAGTAATATGTGTTTGTGAAGCGAATATTTGTGTCTCATTGCTTATATCACGTGTTTTGTTTTCGTGTAAGTTTTGTTAAATATAATATATGTGTTAAATAAGATACAGTGCATTTAGGCGTGTTATTGTAAAGAGTCATTTCGAATGCATTTCATTTTAATGTATAGAGTACTTTCAGTGCTTTGATTTGTACTTTTGGTACATTTATCATATTTTCTCCACATTCTTACAATACTTTGTTAAAAACATGTTGTACTTACCTGATACAAACGTTCAAATAAATGTGCAATTCGTACTCTTTTATTTTCATTTAACTTTATAGTAGCCTGTTCACCAGACCCTAAAATATCTCTTTTACTAATAAATATCTATCGGTTTTGTTCTAAAGCCAGTCTACTACCCAGCGCCGATTTCATATGATAAAACTGCCCCAGTGTACATAGTCTGTTGTTACCTGCCCCTACCCATACGGTACGGGTCCGGCAAAGCTCAATAATGGCGGCGCCCATACTATAAAATTTGTACGTTGAGTTAATAGGGGGTTTTTATGTAGGCGTTGAGCATTCCAAAAATCTTGCAGTATGTGATTTGTCAATACAAACCCAATGTAAATTGCTATTTTAAAATATTTGATTGACCAGTAAAATATAACGAGAAATAAACAACAGGAAAAATAGCCGTATTTCCGGACATGGTAGATATTCGTTGGCATTTCGGATATTTAGTCTGTATACTATTATCTTCGAGGCTGTTTTATATAGGAATTGAATATTCATGTCTGTTTTAATCAATGTGGTTTAGATCATTCCCCGTGACCTAATGGGTAAGTCACTGACGCACTAATTTACGGCCGAGGTTCGAATCCCACCGGCGACATTTTTGTTTCTTTTTTTTTCTTTTACTATTTAAATATGAACATTTTAAGCTCGACTATGGCGAAAAAAATACCATAAAAAAGAAAAGTGTCATATCCGAAATGTCTTCTTGAAGTAACTTGACCGAAATATAGTACACTTACTGGTCCAACTTTTTCAACGTTTACAACGTTCACAGATTTAGCATTCAAAAAACCTCACGTCTCTTAAAACTATGTCGATAACTATTTCAAATTAGCATATTAGTTTTGAATGATCAATACTTTTATCATTTTCACTATATAAACAGTATACTTTGAGCATCCACTTGGCGCCGCCATTATTGAGCTTTGCCTGACGTACGGTAGCATGCCAGTACGACAGGGAACCAGACTACAGTGTACAAAGCAAAATCATATAAAATAGACTGGAAATAGTAGCATGAAAAATAGTATATTGAAAAAACATAAATTTTATCAGACTAGTACCTAGTCTAACTTTATAGGTATGACTGCACTAAATGTGTTCCCATAGACTTACTGTATAACATTTTAGCACGGTTCGTATACCAAACACATTCGTTGAGTAACTACAGCCCAGTAATTCTGTAAAACCATCTTAATCCCACCAAGAAATGCCCTTTTTATTAGGATCGCATTCCGTCCGGCGTACGGCGTACGTTTTCTTGCATATCAGACCGGCATTTCCGGTGATTTTGCCCATGCCGGAAAAACCGGTCTGACACCCCTCCTATGCCAGACTGGCAGACGACTCTCGTGAATTACTTATGACGTAACGTTATAAACATTGTGACGTCAATTTCTCAAACACAACGCTGGAAAATCGTTTGTTTTTCATGATAATCATCCTTTTGATAAACTTGATTTTCGAAAACTACATTAAAGTGCAAGACGGTACGCAAGAAAAAGTTTCCATCAAGAGACACTTGGCTCTGATGGAAATATCCGTCACCACGGATGACTGTTTTACGGGAACTCGGCAGAGCCTCGTTCCTGCCAAAACAGTTACCCTCGGTGACGGATATTTCGATCTGAACCTCGTGCTCATGACAGAAACTAATAATACGTCCGTTAAGTATTTCCTTCAAATGACATATTCTCAAAAACCATTAGGCCAATAAAGATACAACTTAGCCGGGATGTTTCTTGCATGAAGCCATTTCATGGTTTGGGTGTGGCGATATTTTACACATTTAAAAAAGCTGCGGTTTCTTGGACCACATTGAATAACTTAATTGACTTGTTTCATCCTCTTTTTTCTACGATCTTTTAATTATTGTCACGAGTTGGAGCGTATTCTTTTGTTTCTTACCTGTATATAGTGCATGTGTCTAGTACTTATCCTTTCAAGTAGCGATGATATGAAAAAACTTCCGCTGGTAATACCTAAACAAGAGCTGAGTCTTGTGTTTAACTCATGAAGTTAGGTAGACACATTAACTTTCAGAAAATGCAGTCGCAATATAACAGCGCCACATAAACAGACACCATTGCTAATTCGTACGCCGTTCCGCCTTTCCGTTTTTGTGTGATGTGAGGACTGCGTTCATTTAGATATTATGCTGTCCCACACATTCGAACCGACAACATCTGTAAACAATTCATGCTATATGTGGCGTACTTTTTTCATTGATATAGACGACAGTGATTGGGATTGCTGTTGAAGGGGAATAAATCTGACAGCACTTAATGTAATTGCTTAACACAGTTATCCTTCATGCAGAGCTAAAGCACAGTTACATGATAGCTCTTGGGATGCGTTGAATATGAATTCACAAAGCAGAATTCTGGTTTTGTGCAGAAAAAGGCAAACAAGCACAATGTGTGTTCTTTTACTAAACCATTTATTTAATTTGTTTGAA
>JAFMSR010000019.1:59154-181654 GCA_022818135.1 Saxidomus purpurata
GTTTTAAATCTGCGTAGACAACTGTTGGCGTGTTATCTTTAATTGGAATAAATCACACACTGTAAAAACTGGTAACATGTGACGCGTTTCAAGGGCGTTCATTTTTTAAACGGTGGTGTTCTCATGGTGAGCAATTTTGAAACACAATGTGTTCGTTTGGTATACTGAAACGGGGGTGTGCGGTATTGAAACGGCTTGCGTTTAAATATGAAACGCTAGTGTTTGCCTGTCGTTTATATTATGTTTCCGCTATGTTAGCGTTAAATGACTTTTAAACGTGATAATCCAGCTGTAAGATTTAGTTAAAGATTTCTCCATCGGAGATTCGAACCCGGAGCCTCGAAGTAATCGGAGCTGTTTCATTTTGTAACACGGGTGTTTTCAAGGCGAACGATTTGGAACACTAAAAGCGTGTCAATCGAAAACACCTATTAATCTCTAAATCCTGAATTATTAATTGTTTTCATGAAATTGTTACAATGCACTAAATCAACAATGTCTTCATGTTGTATTGTTGTCCTATTTAACTAATTAAAGAAAATGGTTGGTTTGCTTTAAAGAAAACAAAAAAAGACCAAAAATATTATTGGTGAAATAAAATCTTTCACACGAGATTTTTGGCGGTAAAACCGAACGTGTAAACAAAACAATTTGTATTATTTTGTCCCAAATATTGAAGAAAACAGTTGCAAGAGATTGAATAAATCATAATTCAAAGTTCGAATCCACTGATATAGGGAAAACATATTGTACAGAGGAACTCTGCATGTTTAGTTGAAAATAGAATTTCCCCATCCACCGTTTTGCCAGATTGCGAGCTGTGGTCGAGTTTAAAAAATGTGGAAATTGAGAAGGAAGAGCCAAACATCACACACACATGAAGGCCATACCCCCCCCAACAAGAGACCGTGGATACAGCAACTGCCTGCAACTGTGCAAAGTGACCAGCCAATCTTGGAAAATTGGAAAAGTTCCCATTTAAACTTTATTACAACTCTACTCTTGAAGGCACATCGTATTTTGGCTCAAGAACTATCATATTCTTAAATCCTGGGGTTTCAACTACACTAAATGGCTGCATGTCAGCTGCTAAGAAATGACCTACGGCCTTCGTTATTGCAAGTGCCCGTGAAGACGAAAAGGGCAACGTCCTTTGTGTTACATCCTGGAGTCGTAATTGTCCTGTTGCACAAGTTGTTGAGGAGCTTGCCGTATCTTTTTTGCTCGGACGAGTAAAGTCAGATTTCTCAAAAATGTTAGGATAATGCCGTTTTATGTGCTTTGCCATATTGGAAGTGTTGCCAGATTTATATGACACATCAACAAAACAATGTCGGCAGGTTGTTAAATTTTTAATTGTTGTTGTAACGCCGTTCTTATTGACGGTCGTGAATCCAAAATGATTGCATAGTTTTTATTTGTACGACGCCGGTAGCGATTTCAATTCAGCTGATTTGTTGATTTTACTTCTCTTGAATTAGAAAATGGGAATACGCCGTGCTGTACCGTACAAGCAATGCGTTGTATTGTAATCCGTACCGGGTCCCAATTAATTCAATGTACCGTTCAATGGTATATCGTTACACCCTTAGGCCTTACTGTTTTGTTTTAAATAAATTCAAACTTACGTTAAAGAGTGAGTTATCACCTTTTAATCTTTTACCGAATGAAGGAATGAATGCGATCTAATAATTAGATTGGTGAACTGGTCAGTATGACGTCACTGCGAAGCCGAGAATGTGTTCACTTTCTGACAGTTTATACACCAGTAAACTTCTAGAATAAATTAATTTTGACAATCAGTGTGTAAAATAAATCAATAACACGCTCACATACAATAGCAGTATAGTACATACTGTAACAACATTGTGACGTTGTGTCTAGTTGAGATTGATTTTGTTTACAGACCAAGACCATAGATTCGATGGACAGGCCTAACTTGCATTTTGTCGGTCTAAAGCTATACATAGCTTGTGTTGTGTTGCATGTTTAATCCTTTTCTGACATTAAATTAATATTGTATTGCATTGCATGGCCATCTTTCTTTTGGGCCTGGCTTTGACAGGCTGTAGAAATGTGGAGCAGCAGTGGTAGCGCATTCACCTCAGGATCGAAGGGCCCCGGGTTTGATCCCTACCATTGCCATTTCGGTAATGTCCTTAGGCAAAACACAAATAATTCCACATTGCCTCTCTCTCTTTGAGGTTGATTCCATCTGGAATGAGTCTCGAGAGCGATTAATATAAGTTGTAAGAACTTGTTTCGCAATTGATAATAAATGAATCAGTATATTATTATTAAATCTAAATGAAAGAAATTCCACTCATTATAAAATTATATGAATTATTCTTCGCCTTTCAGGATTAAACAGATTTGGCAGTGCTGAAAGCCTTGAAATCAGAAACAATCTATAGACAAGGACAGGTCTGAAGACAAAGTCTATTGTTCAGATAGTTAAGGTACGTTATACTTGGACATGTTGGATAAGCAGCATATTTGCTAACTAGAGGGTGCCCAATAGCCCAAAATATTAATTTTGTCCTATTAAGTATTCAGTATGCCCACAAAGCAACCTTACCTAGAACAGCCACAATGCTAAATAATCAATTTCGACCAGTGTAGATGAAGATCAGACTGCCTACATAAGGGTCTATCTTAAATAATTTCTTAATTATCTTCCCTTTAATTAATAAAAAATACCAGGAAAATATCTTGGAAATTATTGAATATTTTCATTTCAACATTGGCACAGTTATAGCAATGTTGGGAATCCTTGTTCATTTACTGACATAGTTTTTTCTTGTCAAGCATTCTTATAGTCGAGAAGGTTACTGAAGGATACCTCTTGTTATTTATTGACATATCTTTCAGTTTGAAGGTGAGAAGGTGGAATGACTTCTTTCTTCAGCCCACAAGTCTGCACCAAAGTTGATTGCCATCACCAAGGAGGAGGAGATAGTTAACATGGCTATTGTGTGCGACAGTGTGTACATTTTCCCGGATACTGCAGAAACAGTAGAGGCCATGCTGGTTCTGCTGGGGATGTATTACCTCAGAGACTTAGACTATCTCTATTTGCAGCAGACAGTTTTTCAACAACAATATGAGGGACACAAGACATGTATGATTTCATACAGTTTCTGAAACTGATGACTGCAGAGATTAAAAATGAGGTTTATCAATATTGACTCACACAAATGATCATGGGATAGACGGAATCTAAAATTTAAGTCTACAGATTTTAAACTGAAGGAAATTTATAACTGTTGAATATATGAGAAATGTGATTTCTCTGTCCATTTGATGCCATTTTCATCCACAAACTTGATAGGTATAAATAATAGCTGAAAGAAATCTTGCTGACATATTTCGAACTGTTAACGGTGAGATTAGAAAATAGGCATGGAGATGTGCAAATCCTATACTGCCAGCTTGATTAGATTTCTTCCTTATTACAGATAATTTGTAATTAACTCTTAAACTTGTAATTTCAAAGAAATTACATAAATGTATAAATAAATGGGTTTTGTATCACTCAGGTAACTGGGCGGGGGGACGGGTATAAATTCACTGAATTTGCTTGTCTCCCTTTTTTAGCTCGACTTTTCGAGGAAAGGGGAGCTATCCTACTTGCTGTTGGCGTTGGTGTTACACCTCGGTTAAGTTTTTCATAACACCCCACTTTATTTCAAAACCATTAGAGGTAATGCTTTGCAAATTACAATACTTGTTAACCACCATAACCTCCATCAACAGAAAAGAGAAGATAACTGTCAGGGTTTTTGTCAGAATTATGGCCTTTTTTTACTTAGAAAGTGCATTGAACTCGGTTAAGTTTTTCGTACCATCCCACTTTATTTCAAAACCATTACAGATATTGCTTTGAAACTTCTCATACTTGTTTACCATCATTACTTTCATCCACAGACAAGAGTACATAACTCTGAAGGTTTTTGTCAGAATTATGGCCCTTTTGTGACTTAGAAAATACAATGAATATTGGTAAAATCCACTTACTGAATTAATAACCCTTTGAGATATTGCATCATTACCCCCATCTGTATGCAAGAGAAGGTAACTCTGTCAATAAACTTTTGAAAATTAAGGCTCTTTATTGACTTAGAATCTCGGTTAAGTTTTTCGTACCAGTCCACTTTTCGACTGAACTGTTTGAGATTTTACTGTGAAAGTTGGAATACTTGTTTACAATCATGATCCCCAAATGAAGACAGGAGAATGTAACTCTGTCAAGGATTCCATTTTAATTATAGCCCATTAACCGACTTAGAAACTCGGTTAATTTTCATTCTTGTCCACTAGTTGACTTAACCATTTGAGATATTGCTTTGAAAGTTGGAAAACTAATGTACCTTCATGACACCTATCTGTAAGCAAGAGAAGTTAGCTCTGTGAAAATGTTTTATGAGTTGTACATAGAAATTCCTAGTTAAAGTCTTGTGTGCAACTGGCACTATATATCATTAATCACTTTAAAGTATTAATTAAAAACTTTGCTGCAGTATTCAGGGATATCAAACAATTAAGTTTGATGAATCTTGCTACTTATGGCCCTTGTTTGTACAGAACCTTGTTTTGCCTTTTACTGCCAGTTTTGTTTTATTGGCAAGCACTGAAAAAGTTGAGCGCGCTGTCCTACTGACAGCTCTTGCTATTATGCCTGTCTGTCTGGAACATACATTGAGTACTATTCAAGGGATGTAGTTGATATTTCACACAATGATAGAGGGCATAAAGAGGAGGTGCAGTGTGCAAGAACCATGACTACTTTCTTAATTAGTTGAATTGTCTCCCTTTATTAGAATTTCTTGTCTGCGGCATAACTTGAAAACTCTTGAGGGGAACTTTTGTTCTACTTTAAATATAATTCCCTTTGCCCCGGGGGGTGCAGTATCTCAGGGTGCATCCATCGTTTGCAATGATTTCCTTTTTTGTTTGTTTTTATAGTAAAGCATATTTAAATGTAATTGTTCTTTGTTTTGTTCAATTTGTATTAATAAGATGCTAGTATGTCTGTGATAACTGATCTAGTAATTTATATCATTAATAAATAAATGTTTTGTTTTAGGAGTAGTTGTCATTTCTTTGGTATCAATCCAAATTGGCAATGCTGGAATTAAATTGAAACATGTGACATGTTTAGCTATATAGATTTTTAGGTGTTGTAAAACAGCACACTTCAGTTTTGAAACATGTCACGTGTTGCAGTTTGAAACACCTACTGTGTTTACTTTACGTGTTCACGTGTTTTAAAAGTGTAACAGAGGAAGTGTTCTGCTTTGAAACGCGTCACATGTTTCATTTGGAACACGTGAACACGTTCCAAGATGGAACACTAGTGTTTCATCGAAAACAGTGTGTGTTTCAAAAGTGAACATGTGACGCGTTTCAAAGCAGAACACTTCCTCTGTCATAAAATGCAAAATATTTAATCAACGGAAGCTAAAAAACTTAAACTTAAAACTTTACACTACGGTTATTATCGTATAAATTGCCCTAGTTTGCTTATGTACTCCGATGTTTTATAATGTTAGTGTTTATTTTCGGAGCAACCAGCTATCAACATAGCCAAAATAAACCCCAGTCAAAATAAGTATATTTTATTCAAGTTTAAACAGGCAAGTTAAGTGAGCTAATCGAAAACAACCTGAACCGTTATCAGTCTATAAAACTCTTAACCTGACTTATTTTGGTCTGTGAAAAACGGTATCAGGAGCTCTTCACTCACTAACAGATGAGATCTTTAAATTGGATGTGTTAGCTTTTTTAGAAAGCTAAGTTTCAACATTTGCATATCTACAAATAAATTTGAACATATGACAACGAGTTTAAGATAGCGTACATTCTAATTGATAACGCGAGTGGAAATATCTATGCAACATTATTGCAATTCAACCCTTATTTTGTTGGTGATTTTGTTTGTTCTCACCACAGGCAAAGTTTTGAAAGAATAAAATTATATTAAGCATATTGTAAGACATTCAGTTCATCAATAAAATACAAAATATCTGTGAAAAACTTACTTAAAGAGGACAACGAGTTTAAGATAGCGTACATTCTAATTGATAACGCGAGTGGAAATATCTATGCAACATTATTGCAATTCAACCCTTATTTTGTTGGTGATTTTGTTTGTTCTCACCACAGGCAAAGTTTTGAAAGAATAAAATTATATTAAGCATATTGTAAGACATTCAGTTCATCAATAAAATACAAAATATCTGTGAAAAACTTACTTAAAGAGGACAACGAGTTTAAGATAGCGTACATTCTAATTGATAACGCGAGTGGAAATATCTATGCAACATTATTGCAATTCAACCCTTATTTTGTTGGTGATTTTGTTTGTTCTCACCACAGGCAAAGTTTTGAAAGAATAAAATTATATTAAGCATATTGTAAGACATTCAGTTCATCAATAAAATACAAAATATCTGTGAAAAACTTACTTAAAGAGTCCAGGGGTTATCTTCGACAGTCCAGTCTGATGCAAATTCAGCAAAAAGCGCAAACGTGCTTAAGTAAAAATGATGTTAAAATATTTCATTACGACGAATAGGAATACTGCTGTTTATTTATTTTATAACCCAAGCTAATAAGTTAATAATAAAAGTATATTTTTCTATTTTAATATCATATACTTATTAAACTTATGTTTAAGATTAACTTATGGGAAACAGCGTTTAAGATACATGCAAACAACAAGCTGTTAACACTTTCAGAGACCCGAAGACAACAAACTGACAATCCACCAATTAAAATAAATTATCAATGATGATATAGTCACAGTTCCCAGTGATACATTCTCATCACATGTACTTATCGGTTTTCATAGGACATATTACGATCTAGATATCTCAACGCAAGAACCTTCCCGATATCCGGAAAGTAATCATTACTTAGGGTGGTAAAGCATATAAAGTGATCTATTAACACCTTCAAATACAACACTCATCGATAGGAAGACTTGCACGCACAAAACTGTGAAAATATAAGCACCAGCTTATACATGCATCTTAAACAAAATTAAGTGGAATTTGACGTAGCATTTCTTGTCGAAGGAATCTGGTACAGAATATACAAGAAACCATACTGGTGCCAGAGAAGATTTTTATGTTTTAGTGTTTATCGTCATTTCATTTTGCATCGTTTGTTGTAAGTGATTAGACATTTTCATATATTGTACTATTTGGCAGAATGAAATGCACGTATTGTAAGATGGTGCTTGTATGAGTTATATTATAATTAACACGTTATGTTTTTCCAACGGAATATTTTTACAGGAAAATATTGGAAAAATGAGGACCTTTAGACAAGACTTCATATTGTGAATATATGTGAATTTAAACTTATGTGTACTATTCTATATCTGGATATTTATTTACATTGTATCTCATTCCTTGATAGCTTATCGTTTTAAACTCGTACATGTCGCTGAATGGTCCTATATTTTGCACTTTACATCACATGGTATATGTAACATAAATTTGTAGCAAGAATTTGTTTTTGCAATAGCTGCCTGTTGACGCTTTGTTATTGTTTGGCTGTTGATCAGTTTGGAATACAGAGGTACATGTACATTTTAGGTAAAGTATGGTATTCAACTTCAAGTTATTGTGAGGGTTGTTTTCAATGTAAACATTTTTAAAAATACACTCTTTCAATATCGTTATAATAGTTGCAATGAAACACATTTATTCTATTAAATAAGTAAGGGTATACTGTGGAATAGTTGACAATAAGGATGCTGAATACTTGCATGAACATTTCTTATAAGAATTTACCATGCAGACACTAAAAATTAAAGCATGGATTATTTTGTGACCATTGTAATCTGCAACATAATAAGGTAATTTCTAACATATAAATTATGTACTCACTAACGATGACCATTGGATATTTGCTCGACTTTGAGCACAGGTAATTAAATTTTGCGACGAAAGTTTAACAGCGGAGGTAAGCTAAAGTGCGTTTTTACCATATTGCTAATTAGTGTGTACGCATTTGTGGTTTATTTTAGATACTGGGGTGACTATCTGAGGCCAGTGTATTTCCGAGGTGTAAAAGCTGTAGTTTTATTTGTTAAAAATACCATCAAAAAGATAACCTGTTCACTGGAAAATTTCGACCTGTGGTAACGTCTTCTGTTTTATTTCGCAAATGTGCTTAGATGCGAATAATGTGAACCGAGAGATTTTTTTGCGCAAAAGTACCAGGTTTAAGTTTCAAGGTCATATTATTTCATTTGAAAATTGTTTTAAGAGTATTAAACAAAAATACACGTCACAACTTACACTTAAATGGTGAAAGATCGATAACTTTAAAAATATTGTCGTTTTTTAAGTAACTGAATGGAAGTTCATATTCACCTTCAATCAGTTTATAAATAAACAGGACGTACAATCACGATATATCAAGTTACATGTTGATTCATCTGGGTATCTAGGCCAGCGATAAGGAAGAAAATAAAGTAAAATAACGCCGACATTTAGTTACATCTTGCTTTGTGGTTTTACAACTATGTATTAAACATCAGAAAATTATTTAAATTGTAGGAACATATAAAAGGAAATATAAATCAGAAAATAGCTTACTTAAAAGTGTATGCATATTGTAAAGCTTTACCGAAGGGACGTGGCAAATCTATTACAATATGGCGACCAGACATAATTTATCTAGGACGTTAGAAGGTGGACATGAATCTTTCTATGACTTTCCGTGTTCTCTGTGTGGAGACGAAGGAAGACACGTGGAAGCTGATCGTTACTGTGAAGAATGTTTGGTTTACATATGTGACCCATGTGTTAAATCACACAACCGTATTCCCTTGAATAGAAGACACACGCTACTAGATAAAGGACAGTTTACAACAGTGAGCCAGTCCGTAATAAAGTCTTTCCCGACAAAGCGCTGTTTTAAACATGCCGGAGAACTCGTGAACATCTTCTGTGGAAATCATGATATCGTCTGCTGCAGTGTATGTAAGGCTCTGGATCACAGGTAATAAATTGATAAAATCTAATACGTACAGCACTTCATCCTTGTTGACTGTACAAACAAAAAGCTCTTAATTGATATAGATAAGATGATAAGCGCTAAATTTACGTCCAATTTGTTTTACATATTCTCTTTGGATTCTTAAATGAAGTATATCGATATCTTTTATTAAAGCTGTTGTGACGGAACCAAAATAAAAACTTGAATGCCCCCGGTTCAAGTCTTAGTGCTAGCAACCTTTACGTGTTCTTTTCACAAATGTTTAAAAAAAAAATATTTTTGTTAATGATACCCCCTCTATTTAACATTGGGAAACGGTCGAAGCTTAATATATTCACCTGAGGGAATTTTCATTCCATGGAGGAAGATAAGCCGACGATTTTATTACACGTTATCAATATGAACAAGAGGCATATGAGTGCGCTCTACTGAACTGTTCTGATAAAATTTTGTGGAAATCATTTAGAATGAATAAAGGAACAGCTTACAGAGGTCACTGTTATCTTGACCATGTAGCAAGCAGCCATCAAGTGACAGTTGTGGCCTGTAGAGTGTTATCAAGGAATAGTTTATGTATAATGTAAAAAGTAAGTGTACTTAAATTATAGCAGCTGACAATACCTAATTAGCCAGCATACGTTTGAGCTGAATTACTAAGTTGCAACCACGTCCGAGTGAGCTACATATAATGTTATTATTTTACGGACATTGAAAAAAGCAATATGATAACATTGAAGTTGTTAAATTGGTAAAAACGCAAATGATCTTTTAAAAAAAATGAGTGTAATAATTCATTGAATGGAAATAAAATACTAACGTGAATGGCCTAGTAGACGCCATGTTTAATTGTTATGTTATATTCAAATTTAGAAAATATCAACTTATTCACTGGGGAAACTTTCAATTCCAATCGAATATTAGAGACAGACGTGAATAATTATACTGATGACATAATGAAAATACAAAATAACTGATTTAATAATCATCCCGCATACATTAAAATACTTGTTAGCATGAAAGATCATTAGTCAAAACTTTTAGTTTAAACATGCAGTATTGGCTATGCAAATGTAATAAGGGAACTAGATAAAACAAAGATAAACAATTTATCACATGTCTATAACAAACATCATGGATTAATCCGGATGCGGACAAATACATAAAAATAATTTATTGATATGTAATGTACTGTCAAAGAATGAATATCAAATTATCTCTGGTTTTTTGGTATGCGTTTGAAATAGTTCGTTTTTATCTTTATAGTACTTGCACCAAAACCCAACATTTACCTGACGCTGCTAAAGGCATTAAGACGAGCACCGAATACCAAAATATCAGAAAGGAAACTCAGATTTTCCTCTCAGATCTTAATGAATTGGTAGATAACCCAAAGACAGATATATCTCGAATTGACAAGGAAAAGCAAAAGGTTAAACGAACCATCTCCGACTTTAGAAAGAAAGTAAACAAGTTCTTCGATGATTTAGAACAGAAAAGTCTCAACGAACTGGATTTGAAAGAGACGTTAATTATAAGTGGCTTAGAAAAAGACAGAAAGTATCTCGATAAAACAAAGAAGGAAGCTGAAGATATCCTAAAACGACTGGATACATTCAGGGGAGATAATGAATGCGAGTTGTTCGTCCAGGTTAAAACTAGCAAATGTTTCATTGGTGAATCAACAGAAAGAGTCGAATACATTTCATCCACTGCCCCTGATTCACTTGACTTCAAAATTGATGGGAGTATTGAAAACTATCTTAGTTCAATACCTACCCTTGGATGGTTTGATGACAGGCATTATGCTACAGTGCAGAATTCCCAAGAGGCGTCAGGCACCGGAACAAACTCAGCACGTCGACTAGATAGCAAAGGTACAATAGACATTGCGTCCCAACTTTAGATGAACGTTTCTGTCATTCTGACCGATACATGATATATAAAACACAATACTTTATAATAGTAGTTTAATGCAATCTTAGATAAAACAAGCACCAAAAAACATGTACATGTTTAATCCGACTGTCGATAGTTCTATGTTAGGAAATTTATTTTGTATATTTGACAGGGGAAAGTCATTGATCGCAACTGCATTAAGCTACGCGTTTTTAAACGAAAAGACACAGCCCTAGAATTTAAAATTACGAAGTTTGAAATTGTCCATGCAAAAACATGTGCATCTTAGTTACAATGGCACGCTTACATATGTTCTTTTAACATTACAGTTGTAGTACCTCGTCGCAAAGATCAAACTACGACGGCAAAGCCAGACAACAAAAGTGAAAAGTTTGATGACAATACAGCACCAACAAACAAAGGTAAGATTTTTACTGCATTATTTACGCACTAGACATTATATTTCTGTTGTGTATAGTTAAGCTAGTACAACCATTTACATAAGAGAATGTTTCAATTATTCAGAAAGTCAAGTAAATTAAGAGCTTATTTATATAGCCCAGAAAATGAATTCGTAGTTTAATTAAACATCTCCACCAAATTAAATGTTCAAGTATGAAATGTGCAACAATCATAACAGAACATTTTTATACCTTGTCAGGTTTAATTTTCGTAAATTACAGAATAAGCAACTTGTGAGATAGGATAAATGAAACATAACTGATGTAAACAGATTCTACTTTGATTTTTCTTTAAATTTAAAAATAGTTTATATAAATAAAAGATATATGTTAAAATACGTTTACAAAACAATGAAATGAAACAAACAACGCTTGCAACGAACGCGTAGAAAGAATAAAAGAAGTTTTCTTACAAGAATGAATAATAACACCTTATGTAATCGTACATTCGTTTTTCCGGTTGCATTGCCATTTCCTTCATATCTAATAACAGTGCTCTATTCCTTTTACATAATATTAATGTGATGAAATACAGACAATTGGACAGCGGGGGAAATATAAGTAATGAAAACATGTATGGGTGATATAAAAATTGTATTTTACAATTACTTCATACATAGTACTTCAAAATCCCCTTGGTCCAAAAATGGCATAGTAGTCATAATCCCATCAATGGGTAACAAGTGGAAACGCATTAAAAAATGAAAATGTTTTTACTAACTGTTTTATTTGTCTCTACTTTTACTTTACTGTAGCAAATGATTGAAAAAAAAATTGAACTTACAATGTAAAATCTATTTAGGGGATTATGACTACTATGCCATTTTTTGGAACAAGGGAATTTTGAGTGTCTCCCTAACAATCTATCAACTATTTACTAGCAACCTTTAAAATTTTAATTTAAACTATGCATGGTATAGATATATACGGCTGTGTTAAATCTTTATTTTTTGGGAGGAAATTTATGTGAGGTTTGGTTACCAAATTTTATAAATTTATTGTACATGTTGTAATAGTTTCTGAGACAAACGCTAATCCATCACTATCTCAGGACCCATGTGGTCACATAACATCATATTATGCAATATTATGCACTATTTTGATAAGCTGCATTTTTCTACAGGGCAGTATTGCCCCTGGCAATAATAAGGGTCATAAAACACTACATTATCAAAACCATTATCTTATTTAGTTAATTATCGTGACTAAAATAGTGTAAAGCCTAACATGTTACAGCACAGACCTATATACACAGTATATATAGGTCAGTGGTTACAATTTTAATAGAGAGAGAAATGTAAAAACTTCCTTGATTTAGGTACAGGTAGACTTGGACACAAGTTTAATTGTTTATTACTCATTATTTTAATCAAGGCTATCTAACAGAAATGCAATAAGCCGACATAAAAGGTGTTAATCAATGCATACATGTGTCGTTTATCATAAAGTATTCGGAAGCAAGCGTGTTGTAATTTTTACATGAATAATCTTCCATACATATCCATTCCTCTCACTTCAATGTTTTTGGTAATAAAAACACTCGTAGCACTCGGCGAGGGGGGGGGGGGGTGCCCAACTCTAACATGGCTCTTGTTTTACGTCTAGCCGTATCGATCAGAGAAGTAGCGCTTGCTCGCATGCAATTCATATAGAACATGCACTGTACTTTAAGTAGATATAACTTTAAGATATCAAGCCGATAAACCCTTTTCAAAACAATGAAACATTGTTAAATCATTTATTGAAAGCGAACCAAGGATTTCAATGGTCACGTTGCCAAAACGTAAATAGCAGTGTCAGAAAATGGACCAAAATGTGCAAGGTTTTCATTTCGTAAAATATGCAAAAAACAGGGTTCGATCTCCTGACTGAACACAGAAACCAGCAACGAGTTGGTTCTAGCCGCAGAATGAAACGCTTACGCTTAAACTTCATTACATTTCACCTTTTAAAGCGCATTGACAAAATGATATGAAACATGATCATTTTTTTATAAATTAATGTTGTTTGACGTAAACTGATAAGTTGTTACTCATCAAAAGAAACTGCAAGTGGTTCATAACCTACCGCTGGTACAGTCGCATAATTCATGTTAGTATATGTAGCTTATCTATTCAGTAAAGCTAATTACAACGTACATGTCATTAGAAACAGGAGTAGATCTACTTCACGGATGTGACACTTTTTTACAACACTACTATACATGACTATTTACAAAATGTTACTATAACAAATACATAAGCCTGCTTCAAGATAAATATATTTTTCATGATATCATACTTTTCAGAGGTGATTCCAGTAACGAAGGTTGTTGTCGGATCGAAAGTACATGAAAACAACTTATTATGGGTAAGTACCTGACATTATATGCTCCCCGAAGAGGCAAGCATATAATCTCCGCTTTGGCCATCCGTCGGTGCTTGTGACATTCGTTTCCGGGCTGTTTCTCGGTAATGACTTGGGGCATTCAACGAACTGCATGTTCACCTATAGTACTTAGTGGAGATGCGCACATGTCCAGCTGTTATCACAGAGTTATGGCCCTATGATAACTACTGTATTGAATTTTGTTCCCGGGCTATTTCACAGCAACAACTACAGATAATTCAAAGAAGCTTCATTTAAACGATCAGTACCAAGGAAAGGTGCGCATTTGTCTGCGTGTTCCTGTTCAACTTTTTTACACAGAATTATTGCCCTTTGTTGTGTTTTATTGCAGTAATGGTTAAGAATTTTTTGTCCGTTCTTTATCTCGGCATTCGAGTAAAATATTGAATGAAGTTCATTGATTAGTTCACATTCAAAAGGAGATACGCATGTCATCAGCGCTTCCCGGCAGAGATATATTATATTGAGTTTTGCTGTGAATAGTATTAATTTCTTTTGCGGAGATGTACACGCTTAATAAAACAATCCACGACTGAATAAAGCATCGAATCGTATACCGGATAGGCCTATCGTGCACCGGGAATCGTATATCGTGTATCGTGTATAGTATATGGTGCACGTTACACGATGAATGATACGATATGATACACGATACACGATTGACAAAATACACGATGAACGCACGCACGTTATACGCACGTTACACGCACGATATACGCAAATTCTGACAACTGTTACGTTCCGACTACTGTATCTAATCTACTTTGATACGAATAATAAATTTGTAATAGATTGGATGTGACAGGAAAAATGGTGAAAACAAAATATGAAAAAGCACTGGGTTGATGCAAGACAGTTACTTCCTGTATTGAATATTTATTGAACAGCGTTATCTTGAATTAAAAAGTTGTATAGGATATGTGTAGGGACACAAGTTATAAGGAGTATTTCTAATACTGTCTTTGTAACTAAGCAACTGTCTTGTATAAAGGTATATGTACATTGGTAGTTGCCCGTATCAGTATCTGCCTTAAACAATATGCATCTATAGTGATATTGATAAAAAAATAATTATGCAAGAATGCAACTCAGACAACGCACAAAATATCATACAGAGGAATGCAGTTATAATGACATACAACTGTTATTCACGGTGCGGATATTGCCTATATTTATTTCACACTTTCTATGTTTTCCTCTTTATCTCATCAATAAACAATTGCTGTAGTGAGCGTAAGAAGCAGCTTGCGTTAATTTATTCTTATTTGGAGATATTCACATAATATTAATACAACGCGTGATTACATTATCTGAATATCTATGTAATGTTCATTAAAATTTTGTTGAGATATGCTCATTGCCTTTGAAATACTATGGTCTTACTAAGAAATGAAATAAGTACAGGAGTTCGATTACAGAATACCTTTACGCTGCATCTACTGCCAGAAAAAGCATACATATTAATCGTTTTCTTTATATTCAACTATTTTGATAACAATTGGTAACAACTACTTGTTACTATAGCTAAAAAAAACTATGAGTGTTTTCTAAAGTATAGAGTACATCATTTTTAATACAATTTATTTTCTTATTAGCCACTGTACAATTTACGTCTAGAAGTGAAAGTAAGATATACCTTAGCCTTGTTCAGTCGCCGATCAATTTAATTCTTTAACTATTTCGGTCGTGAATTATCATATCCGATCTTCCATTAGTCAATAATTTGCACTTTATTGCAGATTGTGTTCTGCATTTTTACATCCATGTGCTTAATCTATATCTGCAACTGTACTATATTTCTGCATTCTATACATGCAAAGTGAAATAGTTTTACATTTTGATTGTGAACTATTCAGCACCAAAAGTTTTCAATACATTATAAAAAAGCGCGTGGAATTTTACAACGGTAACCTTACTTTTTAATTGTGATACTTCCAGCACGAAAATCCACTTTTCGCCGGATAATTAAACAGACCTTAAATTTTAAAAAAAGTTAGGTTTCCATACTGAATGGTATAAGAGTATCTCATAGAATATTGAATGCTTTTTACATAAATTAAGGCAATACAAATTCATATAACAGGAATCTACTCTGACAGCTTTTTCTTCAAAGTTTATAATAATAATAATAATAATAATAATCTTTATTTATAGAAGGCAACTCATTAAGTCTGTATGTTTAAATCAAACCTTATCTTACATGAGGCCTTCTTACAAAATGCATAGTATAAACAAAACAACAATAACATGTTAAACGATTGATTTGTGCAGAACTAAATTCAAAAGCCATTACACATTCAAATTGTGTTAATGTTAAGTCAACGATCTGGATTATCCATATAAATCATTTGAGATTAAATTATATGAGAAGTTTGAAAAATGAAGATTTGAAATGCTTTAATGTTTTACTGTTTCTCGTTCTTACGGGAATCTCATTCCAGATACACATTCCCGAATATTCAAATGTTTTCTTTAAGTATTGTGATTGCGGTGTGGAGCTTGTAAGACCTCTATTTGTCGCGGACCGTAAAGCGTAGATTTTTTTTCCGGATTTTCTGAATAATCTACAAAAATAGTCGGGGGCTAGCTTGTTAACTGCAGACTATAGGAATTGTTATAAATCTTTTTTATGTCAATTGTCAAATATCATGATATCCGTTTAAAAAGGTTCGGTTTTACATTTATTTTACAACAAACTTCCTTTATTTGATAGTTCCAGTCCAAAGATCGATCTACAATTAAACCAAGAAGTTTCTGCTTTTCAACGTTTTATATCATGTTATTACTTAGGAAAATGTTCAAAAGTTTATATTATTGGACTCTTTATCGTAATAATGGTGTTTAAAAAAATTGTAGATACTATTCCAGCCAAAACACTTTCTTCGCTCGAATAGTTAATTTATATAATTAGTTACCTTTTCAGGCAAATTACCAATTACATTACAAATCTGCTTTTTAAAGATATTGTTATACTTATTTCTGTTACTGTAAGGAAGAAGCAAGGTATGATATATTTACATCACATGAGTGTCATGTTGAGAATGTTGTCATTTTCAGTGGTGGGATGGTACAGTGACAGTTGTACATTCAGATGGTAGAGTCAACGTGAAGTGGGATAATGGAAGGACAATCGGGCCTTACACAGTAGGAACAGGACCCGGAGACGTGACACTCGTCTAGACATACTTGTACACAGTTTTGTAATATTTGACATTTGATAGCAAACGATCAAACAATTGTTATATAGAAGATACCAAACGTTTGAAAGGTTGTGGGGAAGGTCATAAGGTTATGGAAATGTGTAAGCTCCGACTAGCTCTAGCGCTTTGTTAATGAAACTGAATCAGCAAGACGCGTGACCCCGATCTACGGTTCATTTACGGCGCATGCCTGTATGAATCACTGCAAAAAAACGAAAGATACTATTCCGTTTTCGTATTAACTATGTGTCTAACAGAAACAACATTTTATACTCAAACTACTTATTACAAAGTAATTATCAAAACACCAGCGAAAGTCTAAGCAAAACGGGCTTTATACACCGTGACCTGATTAGTATGTGCTATCAAACATGATTTCATAATAACAATCGCTATGGTTAAATTAATACAAGTGACATAAATTGATTAAGATAATACTGGTCTGGTGTAACCGAGCCAGTCTGCTCTCTTGAGGACACGCCGTTATTACACAGCCGAATGCCGCATGCATACATGATTCACTGCGATAAAACGAAAGATACTATTCCGTTTTCGTATTAACTATATTTATAACATAAAGAGGTTAGTTTGGACACGGTATAATCAATACACACAAGTATTGCAACTATCAGTTGACCTGCAAGTCGTCTACAATAAAAAAAAACACTAAATGTTGATTTACTTCAATCCATGTACATTTTCGCTTTGGAAACGGGAGATCGCGGGTTGAAAATCCAGCCCAAGCAGGTAGTGTGTCCTAGGACACAGACATTTATGAAAAAAAAATTCACATAAACTAAACTTACCTATATAAGAGATGGCCATACCAGCTATATACGACCAAAGGTTAGTTTTAAAAACCATTCACAATGTGGATAAGTATGTGTCCAAACACACTCAGTATCGTCAGTATGATGATCTCCCTTTGGAAGACGAAAAAGTCTAATTGCTACATTCATACTGTATGATTGCATTAGTTTATACTAATTTATTTTCGGTCGATTGTGAAACAAGTTATACAACTTAGATTAATCACTTTCGACACCTCATTCCTGGCGGTATCCATATGATTCCATTGAACCAATATATAGTATAAAACTTGAAAATAAATGTCTACACAGTTTTGCATTTTTTGGTACTCTTACGATATTGAGGGACACTTTTCAAAGGCTGTAAAATTTACGTATGCCATTCATTGTTTGATAATGTCGGGTAATTACTTTATTTTCACACAAGGTCTAAATAAGCATAAATGGAATAACATGGTGTTAAGTTCAGAACACTTAATGTTTAAGGGTCCACACATATTGCAAAAAAATATATGAAGAAAATCATAGTATTCAAATCACAGGCCAACTCGGTTTGATAAAGTGATTAATTTGCATATTATTTTAACAGGTCGGTGCTTAAACAGTTTCAAATGTTGATACAAAAACAATAGAACAATAAATAAGTTTTTGATCATATCATAACGTAGACAACTGTTAGTGGGCCAGTTCAGATTCCATATTTTGTTTCTATTCAAAGATGTAGTTTAAATTTTGGAGGTCATTCATCCCAAGGTGGCATACTATTTCTATTTCCAGTGTAGAGATACATGTATATGTTTAGGTGTAATGTATTAGAGTTCGTTGTAAATGCATACATATCTGTTTTCGATCACTTATTCAGTACATGTAATGTGCCTTTCGTAAGTTCACTTTATTTTCTTCTTGTCATCACATCTGAAAACATCTTACAACAGATCAACATGATATTCAGCATATTATATCACCTTCACAGGATACACCACATCTTATAACCACTAAACAGGAGATTCAGCATTTCATAACACCTTAACAGGAAACTCAGCATCTTACAACAGCTTAAAAGGAAATGCAGTATCTCACAAACAGCTCAATATATTTAGGATTTGCAATATCTTACATGTAACAGGATACTAGGCATCTTATTACAAGAGGAGATTCAGCATGTTACAACATCAACAAGGTACAAAGCTAACAACTAGACAGTGGACTCATCATCTTCTAACACATTAACAGAAGAGTCAACATCTTATAGCAAATCAACAGGAGATTAAGCATTTTATTACAGCTTAACAGAAAATTCAGCAATTTATAACAGCTTAACCTGAGCTTCAGCCTCACATAACAGATTAACAGGAGGTCCAGCTTCTTATAACAGCTTAACAGGGTACTAAGCATCCTATTACAACTTAACAGGAAATTCAGCATCTTACATGTACAACATGTTAACATTATACAAAGCATCGTGTTACAACTTAACAGGAGATTCAGCATCTTACACGTACAACATGTTAACATTATACAAAGCATCGTGTTACAACTTAACAGTGAATTCATCATTTTCTAACACCTCAACAGAAGAGTCAACATGTTATAACAGCTTAAATCGGAGATTTAGCCTCTTATACAAATGTAACAGCTACATGTAAAAAGGAGGTTCAAATTCTTTAAACAGCTTAACAGGAGATTCAGATTCTTATAGCATGTAAACAGGAGATTCAGCCTAATGACAGCTTAACATGAGATCGAAAATCTTATAAAACTTAAACAGGAGATTCAGAATCTAATAACAGCTTAACATGAGATTCGGCCTCTTATAACAGTTAAACAAGAGATTCAGCCTCTTGAAACAGCTAAACAATAGACCCAGTCTGTAATAACAGCTGAGCAGGACGTTCAGCATCTCGTAGCAGCTTAAAAGGAAGTTCAGCCTCTTATAACAGCTAATCATGAGATTCAGCCTCTTATTACAGATCAACAGACGATTCAGCATCTTATAGCACCTTAACAGGAGTTTCAGCATCTTATAACACCTTAACAGCTGTAAAAGAGATTCATCCTTTAAACAAAATTAATTAGGAGGTTCAGCATCTCATAAGGGATTAACATGAAACTCAGCATCTTGTGACACCTTTACAGGATGATCAACATCTTATAACAGCTTAACAGGAGGTTCAGCAACTTATTACAGCTTAACAGGAAGTTCAGATTCTTATAGCAGCATAACTGAAGATTCAGCCTCTTATAACAAGAGATTCATCAGCTTATATCAGCTTGACAGGAAAATCAGCATATTTAAACTGCTAAATAGGAGACTCAGTGTATTATAACAGCTAAACAGGAGATTCAGCATCTTTTAAAAGTCTTAGAGGAGATTCAGCATTTTATAACGGCTTAACAGGAAACTCAGCATCTTCTAACATTTTTTACGGGAGGCTCAACATACAGGAGGTTCGTCATCTCACAACAGCTTTACAGGAGATTCAGAAATTTTAATAGATTTACAGGAGATGCAACCTCTTAAAACAGCTTTACAGGAGGCTCAAGCTCTTATAACAGCTTAACAGGATATTTAGTCTCTTAAAACAGCTTTACAGTAAATTCGAGCTCTTATAACAGCTTAACAGGAGGCTCAGCATGTTTTATAACAACTTATCAGGAGACTCAGCATTTTATAACAGCTTAACAGGAGGCTCAGCATTTTATAACAGCTTTACAGGAGGCTCAGCATTTTAGAACAGCTTAACAGGAGGCCCAGTTTTAAGCTGTGTTAAAATAAGACAATGTCCTTGGAAAAGTTCTAAAAAAGAGTGAGTAGCGTTTCGATTCATGCATTACTTTGAAAAATACATGTGATACATCTAGCACGAGCTAGGAAGTGTACAATTAACGCGTTTAACTTTTTATGCGGGTTTATTAGAAAGAAACAATCGTACCTGTAATATATATCAGGAACATATCCTTGTACATCTAGTTACATAGTCTTATAAGAAGCTTTCTTGAATTTAAAATATTTGCATAAGAGAGTGACATCTTTTGAAATTATGAGAACAACCCATTTAACATCAAAGGAAAGACACACTTTCAAGTTAAAACAAGCAATCAACATTATAGTCTTTCCATCTACATACTTTTACTAATCGGTAAGTGTTCATTTTGATGCATTTACATACATAAAGTGGTCAGGTACGGCGTATGCCACGCGCCCAATTCATTGTTTTAAATTTATAAAAATGAACATTAACCTACTTAGTGTTTGAAATTATGTTTGTGTAAATCATCATTGTTTCCTTATTTACTGACTCGGTATATAAATATTGATTTACCTTAGTTACAATGCAGTGAATACTGCGCTGCGATTAGATAAACAATAATTTCAAACACTAACAACTTTTAAAAAGATCATTAATTCGAATATAGAAGTAAAATGATTAAATATATTTTATTAAGGATGCAAATATAGTATATGGAGATAGTATTATTTACATAAGGACTACCATAATGCACTGTGTACATCAGGATGAATACTGATTTTTTACTAAACTAAAGGACAACTTCAGCGTCGAAGATGATTGAAGAAGGTTAAAACTATTTATAGAAAGATGGTTATAATGATTCGCAATGTATCATGACTGAAATACCTACAGAAACGTAGCTAGTCAAAAAATAAAATCATACTCTTAGAGAAGTCCATAACTTTTAAATTATTGAAAAATATGTTTTCAAACGCAATAAGAAGAAAACCACTTATCAGTAGTTTAACCTGTGTCAATGTCTTAAATTATAATAATTGTAAACAAACTATTGTGCATGGAGAAACCTGTGGAGCTCTGTACATTGGATAAGATATATCGTATACCATCAATGTAACTATGATGTGACGTTACTTTCGTTTCATCTTATAGATCCAATTCGATATTCGTAACTGTGTCATATGAGATCGTCATTAATTTTCTACCTTATAACACTTCAAAGCAGAAAACTATTATTAAAGTATTGTAACATATATCTAACCTGTCACATTGGTACCCGTTACGAATTCATTTATGCGTGAAATCAACAACAATCAACCATAATAATTATAAACATGAAACGCGTGCAAATAGCGAATTTTACCTATATTTATACAAGTACCATTTTACATGTTTAACAAACGGTGTATTGTGTGTTTACATTAGATACAATCGATCTATACCGTCCGCACTATATACAAAGACATTTTATATTTTGTACTTTACTGGTTTTACGTGTAACAATTTCCGATATGGAAGTACCTAGATAGAAACAGATGAGAAAGCATTTACGGACATATTAAGTGACAAAACCGATCTTTATTGGAAAGTGTTTTCTACATGTGGAGCTCTGTACATTGAGGTAAGTGCTAGTGTATACCATTTAGGTACCTCTAATGTGACAATGCAGTTTAAAGAGGTCCTACCTGCAGATAATACTGTCCGAACAAATATAATGTGTCAATGAACGTAGAATGATAATTTGATATAATTTTAGCATTCACATTTATACCGACAAATGTTTCTTTTTAGCACAACTAATCAACATACAGACCATATGGAATGCATATATACAGCTTAAATGTTAAGGTCAAATACTAATAGTTGCAAATATTCTATTGATTATGCTTTTGGAGCTATTACATTTGACACCAGTTTTTTAGAATGTCTCGTTAAACGTACACAAAACGATTAACACGTACATGTATATTTAATTTAACTCGGGTCGTTCTCAATTCAACATTTCACATGTATAAACACCATCCCAGATAGCAGATGGTTGTTGGACCAATGTCAATAAATTGTAAAAGATATATCGGTATCGGGCCAATGTTGACCCAACTGTTATATATCTATGATGATATCTAGATTTTGGCCCAACTGTGGCCCAACTAAGTCATATTACCTCTTAATAATCAGCGTCATCCCAATATTGGTCCAACTTAAACTTTTCACGGAATAAATAAGGTATTGGGCCAACAGAGGCCCAGAACTGCGTGCTTTTAGTTAATTGCATTTGAATATGGATTAATATTAACTTTCATATTTCAAAGCAAATTTTTCATGAAACATAATTTAATAGCGCTCTATTGATAATTTTTAGATCAGTTATTATTGTTATTATTGTTTTTGTGCCGCAGTTATACGAAAAAATACAAATACAGTTTATAGTTAGAGAACAAAAGTTATTACAAATGATCCACAAAATACGTTGTAAAAGACCAAACAACAACATGAACTTTTCCTGATGATGATGATGATGATCATCATCATCAACAACTTCATCTCTTAAACATTAGAAAGCATAAATTTTAGGCGGTACTGAGCCAGAAAATGGGGTCTTGAACCTGAGCAGCGATGATTTAATATCAAGTGTCATGCCAGAGAGGTCCCGAAAGTGGAAAAAAATATTGTAAAAAAAAACCAACAAAAGTCTAGAAGAATCTGTAAAACACTCGGACATAACTTCTGCCTAAAACCTTAAACATTTCTGCATTTTCTCTAAAATCTAAGATAATATCAGTGACTGACCTATACTTAACCCTTTGCTTGACCAGAGGTTATATCATTTTTTTTGAAATCTCTCAAGATTTCTAAAGGATCTTATCGAACAGCAGAGGCGTCAGACCTCAGAAGTGTGCAGTAAGGTTACATTAAAAACATGTAAGTACCCTTTTTCGTAATGTGTAAATAGTAAAAATCATACGATGGAAAAATGTACAAATAATGGCAGTGAAATAATACCTATATGTATCACTGCTACTGGGTACTTAAAAGTAAATATTAATAACTGCAAGAAATACCACGTGGTTGATCACATGATGTTAAGATGGCCGACATTCGAACTTCCAATTCCATGATAATGAGCTGTCTGTGTGGTTACTTAAACAGGAACAGAATAATGGAATTTATGCTTATTCGTAGAAAATAAATCAAACTGTTTCTGGACCTTAATTAAGGACCTTAAATAAACACAAATTGAAGACCAAAATTATTATTGCAGATGCAGTCAGAGTTTGGAAACCAACAGCAACAAATGATGATATTGAAAAGGTTACAAAGGATTGGTTGCGTTATGCCAAAGACAAAGACGGTGGCAGGAGGATTTGACTTTGATTTGATTTCTGTCAAAATGTTAAACAAATAAATGATTGAAGGTATCTTTCTATGTTTTCTTTTCCCCTTGGATAAAATTTACCTAGACTGACTATAAAGTGTGATTACCTGTTGTCTGTTTTGCTTTTTGTCAACTGTAATTTAGTTTGATTGCCGTTCTTTAACCTTACGCAAATTCTGGACACGCCTATAACCAGTCTAATTAAGCAGTACACGGGCCGTTGATCCTTGCACATGCTTTTGAATGTGAAAACTGTCCTACTTTTCTCGAGGTAGGAAGAAAATTGCCATAGAAATAACTCACAGCCTGCAAAAACATTGACAGTATGAGGCAGCAGTGTGTGTTAACAGAAGTAAGAAATTTAGCCTAAAGGTTGGGTCAGTGTTGGTCTAGTAATATATTGCTGGTACCTTTCTTCTAGACGTCGATGTTGGTTTGATGTTGGCCCAACAGTATGCATCAAATAACGCTGTTGGATCAATGTTGGCCCAACTATACATATATAAAATAATGGTGTTGAGCCAACAACACCCCAACGGTTGGACCAAAGTTGCACCGATTAGCACGCCCAACACTGGACCAATGTTGGCATCAGTCGTTGGGCCAACAGCGTAAAAAGCATTGGGCCAACGTTGGCCCTATTCATGTCTGCTATCTGGGATGACCTTCACGAGTCAGCTAACATAAACACGGTGTAGGTTTGTTTACCTAAGATAAATCGATCGATACTGTCCGTTGTACATACAGTGTTACTGTATATAACGTACATTGTAATTCTGTCAGTTGCGCATATATTCTATGTGTAATATTTTCAGATATGGAAGTACCTGGTAAAAAGATAGAAACAAACGAGGAAGGAGATATACATGAACAAGTATGTGGGCCATGTAAGGGAGATAATATAACCACACAAGCAACAGGTCTATGCAAAGATTGTGGAGAGTTAATGTGTAATGCCTGCTTTAGACAACACCTGAGAGTAAAACTGTGTAAAGATCATGTGTTGATAGTAGTAAATCTATCATCGACGCCGTTTCGAAATGTCGAGAAATGTAAACGTCATAATGGGGAGACAATTAAGTTCTATTGTCGGAAACATGAAGTTGTTGGCTGTGGTGATTGTATGATACCTGGTCACAGTGCTTGCGGCCAGGAATCCATTAAGAATTTATCAGCTAATTTTCAACAAAACGAGGACTTTAAGTCTTTGATAAGACAAATTGAGAAACTGACATCTGAGCACAAGGAAAATGAGCGCGCGGTTGAGGAAAACAAACGAAATAATAAAATGATGCTTGACGGGGCCCTTGAAGATATAAAAACGTTCCGAACAGAAATGAATAAGTACTTAGACCAAGCAGAAGCTGAACTTATATCTCAGGTGAAACACGTCATGGCAGATAATGACAAAGTACTGACCAAGCTAGAACAAGACTGTGAGGTACTGTCGTCTAGAATCGAGAAACTTAAACAAACGCTGGACACTGAAATGTATCAAGACACTGCTTTGTTTATCAATACCATGGAGTGCAAAACAAACATTTCTGACATCGAGAAGGAAATTAATAAAGTTCAATCTGAGAATATGAGACAATATAGATTTGTACCCTGCAAACAACTACAGAGCATTACTAGTTCTACAAAGAAGTTTGGAACGTTGGAAGTCACAACATCAGCACTTCGTCACAATGGTTGGTAATTTATGCTTAATTTCAACAATTTTACAAATGTACTTTTTCAATGAAGTCAGTGTGTTTTAAATTCAGTAAAAGTAATCTTACTAACTTAATGATAAAGGATAATATATATTTTTTATAATTTTATCTGCATATACAATACCTTACAGTACTTGATGTGAAAGGCAAAAACTTGAAATGAATACCTACAAAGCGATGGGCGTTCTAACATCTTTTTTTGATGACTGTTTTAGGTGTACACTATTTACTTTCTATATATGCTTCCTTTTTGTATCAAGTAAAACAATTTGAATACATCATTAGTTCATTATTAAGCTTACTCTTTACAGAATTCAAGTTTCGTTGAAAATAGTGCTCTTAAGTAATACACTACATAGGTTAGGTTTATAATACAAAATATAACTTAAAATATGGACGAGTGATGAGTTTTGTTCTTACTATAATATAAATGATGTAGATGAACAGTTTGGAAAATACAAAAACAAAAAAAGGAACGAACAACTACATACTTATAAATGCATCATTTTTCAATGGTATGATATTCTTTTTTTTCTGACCATAAGTCACCTTTTAACAGCTCTGTCCAAGCTTTGTCTAGCGCCATAGTGTTTATTTGTCGTACCATTTCAAGTTAAACAAAAACCTTAAATTCCGGACAGACTCCCATTTGATAATGATTAAATATCCATTATATGTCTTACAAATGAACCATATTTGTTTGTCCAAGCTCTGCCTAGCGTCATTCCATGTGTAATTTTGTCATATGACCAGCGACACGGGAAAATGGGCCCTCGGACAAAATACTTAGAAACTACTTTTCTTGTATATTTTGAACAAACAATATTTCAAAATCAATATTGGAAAATTTCAGTTACCTGCGTCCAGTAAATACAAATCTACAACATTTTGAAAAAGTGTACCTAATGCATCATTGTTCACTCTAAAAATGACGTCACATACCACAATTTGACGTCAAAACTCATTTCAATTTACATGGGCAGTAAACTATTCCCGTAATCATTTCCTAACAGCATTATTTATTTTTGGTTGCAACATTATATACTCTTTCAATATATATCATATCTGGTGAACTATTTCATGTCACCTTTCGACGATATGCCTTTTCTCATAGGGTATAACCAAAATAACAAAAAAGAATCATTTCAAATCACTGTTGCCATAGTAATGGTCTTGAAGTATTTTGAAGTCAATAGTATGTTTCTGTTGAGGAAAATATAATGGCTATCAGTTTTTAACATTGGTTTTGCATTTCAAGGGGGTGACAAAAATGTAAAAAAGTTTCGTTTTTTTTTATCAATTATTGTTGAATAATGTAACAAATGTCCGAAGGTACATTTTCGCGCGTCGACGGTCATATCATTTCAAGTTAGGCAGAGACCTTATACTCTGGACAGTCTCCCATTTCACAATGAGTTAATATCCATTACATGTCTTTAAAAACGCTAGAAGTTATATGAAACATATTTGTCGTCTATTACTTATAGTTTATTATTACAAAGATTCATGTCGTAACATAACATTTCATGCCAGACAATAACATGAAATTGTGATCAGATATCAATTTGTGCTTTGTAGTAATTATACGTATAATATTACACACGACCATGTACCATTGAAACATCAAACCAAAAATAAGTTTGATATTGCGAGACATCTTAAGCTGTATTTTAGAATTTAAATTGAAACACTATTGACAATTTCTGTAATATATGAGCTTCATATAACTAACCAACTATATCACTCTAGACTTTAGCTGTTGAAATTCCCTTCCGTGTAAATTTTACACAACATTTACGAGTGTGAATGCGTTAAAATGCTTGGATTAGCATTACTATGAATGAAGTCACGTTATGTATTAAACAAATCGTAAATTTTACTACACTTTCGGTATAGACTGCAACTTCAACACAATAAAATAATACGAATAGTGTATAAATAGAGGAGTACAATAGAACTTTCAGTTCAAAGCATCGACTTCATATCAGCGCAGTAAATAGTTCCTCTTCAAACAATCTTTTTTTTTGTTAACGTGTAAGAATCTTTGTGATTAGATTACTTCACATCTGATATCCACATCGTGATATATGGTCAGTTATATCACTCAAACCTAAAGTATATTTCCTAAATAAAATAAAAAGCCTGTTTATGTCCTGAACAATTCTAAAGTCACGGAAGCACTTTTAAGTACCTTTTTTATTATTTATCAACGGAATTTGACCCAATTTATGACTAAAGAATGAAGTTCAATTTTACAATAAAACTCGTTTTCTCTACATTAGTCGTGTTGAAAACGAATTTAGTTTGGAGGCTTTCATGTTTGAATGCAATCGTAAACGTTACTTTTGAGACAAATAAAATGCATCAATATCGCTTAGATTATGTTTTCGTTTAAAACGGTACGACTGTGCCTAATGATTCTGAGGGTCAAGGGTCCGATTCCTACAAGTGCAACGAAATGAGGTTGCTATTAGGCAATACATGACAGTTCCAAATTGACCCCTTTCTCTGTCCGTCCGTCCGTCCGTCCGTCTGTCCGTCCGTCTGTATCTGTCTCTGTCTCTGTCTCTGTCTCTATCTCTCTGTCTCTCTGTCTCTCTGTCTCTCTCTCTCTCTCTCTCTCTCTCTCTCAATACAATACATGAGCAGTGTGTTTTGTTAATAAAATATAATTGAGTAAAAATGCTATAGGTTCATTCTTTTCATCCATTACATGTTCTCAATATTACTATATAAGCTGAAGAAAATATAAAGTATTGAAAGTTTATCATGCATAACGTAATTTCGCTATATCGATACAACAATTTTTGGATATAGCTAAATAAACCAGTAGATCTATAGGATTGTGTTATACATGTAAGCATCGGATTTTGCAGTCAGAATGAAATCAACTTTATATGCATTATTTCAAAACCTGTTTCCTGCAATATGTTTTTGAAATTGAAATATGTTGCAATATGCCCACAAACATCCTGAGGGTTAATCAACAGCTTTTTTGAGCATACATGAACTGTCCTGAAAGGTGGATTGCAAGTTAAAAGGAGGGGATCCTTACAAGTTTTTACTTAAAATGACATGTAAGTTACTTTTTATAATATCTATGCATATGCATGTGTATGTCAGCGGTATGAAAAAATCAATCTGCAATATAACATAGCAAGGTGAACATATAGCTGTCGCAAAGCAATCTGATGTTGAGAACTGGCTGGATACAATGTATCAATAATTTGAAAAATTAAGGATTAAAATATTCATACAATTTTTCTTTTGTAGGCAAGTGTATGGACAACAATACATGCTATAGACTTTAAGCTTTTTATGAAAATAAGAATACAAATCGGTAAACGACACAGGATACAGAAGGAAATACTGTAGTGAGGCTTGTTTTTTTCTGTCAATGCCGCCGTGCATTAGATGTACTAAAAATTATCAAGCAAATCAACCAACATACATAGTGTGTGCTTTATTAATGTCGTTACATCGAATAATCGGACAATAACTAACTCAAAGAAGACATGATTAAATTGACATATTATCCCCCCGCCTTTGCGTTGGGGATATGGTAATGGAATCACTCCGCACGTCCGTCCTTCACACTGTTGTCCGGAGCATAACTATGAAAGTATTCAAGGGAATTGATCTAAACTTTTACACACATACAAAGGGTATTGAAAGAAAGTGCAGTGTACAATTGAATTATCTTCCTATATTGAATTTTCTTGCCCGGACCATAATAACAAAACCGAATTGATTCAAATTACATACATAAACAGAAGTCATTAAGACGCAGTTTAGTGTTTCAGAACTATAGCCGTACCGTACTCTATGTTTTAGTTATCTCCACTTATTCATTTTTCAAATAACACTTTGTTCGGAATATACCTCCGACAGTATTCAAGGGGATTTGTTTAAGCTTTACACACATGCATAGGACATTGAGAAAAAGTGCAGTGTACAGTGACCGTAACTCTAGCTTGCCTACATTTTAAATATCTCTCTTTATTATTTTGTTCTTGTCACTGCCATAATTCCTAAAGTGCTGGACTGAATTAATTAAAATTGCACACAGCCATAGAGGACATTAAGATGTAGTGCAGTGTCTACGAGCCATAACTCAAACTAACCCTGTTGTTGATTTTTCGAAATTAAACGCTAGAACAAAGCATACAATTTCAAATTTTTAGTGTTCAAATTTTTAGGGTAGGAGAGCGACATTTACGCAGAGAAAGTGCCGGTGAATAACACTCAACACGTTATAATTGCTAATATTTTATAACAATAGAACCTATACCATATCCATTCCTCTCAACTCAAATGATTTGGTAATTTAAAGAGCACTCAGCGTGGGGGGCATGTCTAACATTGCTCTTGTTTTACGTCTAGCGGACCTGACCAGACGAGTAACGCTTGCTTGCATGCATTTCATATAGCACAAGTACTATACTTGAAATAAATATAGCTTTAACATATCGAGCCAAAAGTCCCTTTCCAAAACAGTGAAACATTGTGAAAACATATATCAAAAGCAAATCAAGGCTATTGATGGTCACGTTGACAAAATTTTCAAAACGCACACAGAAACCAGTAACGGTTTGGTTCTAGACGCAGAATGAAGCACTTTTGTTTTAAACGCATTACATTTCATTGTTTAAAGCGAAACGACAAAATGACCTAAAACATGATAAGTTTTTTTATATTTTTTTGTTTGACGTAAGTTATTTAGTTGTTACTATGAATCATCATCAAAAGAAACTGCACGTGGTTCATAGCCTACCGTTGGTACAGACACATGTTTTATGTTAGTATATGTAGCTTTATACATGTACATGTAATTATAAACAGGAGGACTGAACGGATGTGACTTTTTTGACAATACTACTATACATGAATATTTACAAGATGATACTGTAACACATGCATACGCCTGCTTCAAGAGAAAACTATTTTTATGATGTCATATTTTCAGAGGTGAATCCAGTATAACTATTTTCATGATACGGTATCATATTTTCAGAGGGGAATCAAATAACGAAGGTTGTCATCGGATCGAGAGTAAGGCATAACCACATTTTGGTAAGTACCTTATTCCATCACAGTTCGAAACTGATTTTTTTAGCATTTTTGATTATTATTCACTGTTAACAGATTAATGTTTCTTCAAATAAGTGGCACTTATACCTTCACGAAGTTCAGATTTAACGTCATTAAAAAAGAAAACGGAATGGGAGGGGGTAAGTAAATTTTGAATCAAAATTTAGAATATGAGCAAAGCCAAATTCAGAGAAATGAAAATATCACTATTTCGATAAAAACTGTTATATAACTTTTCCATAATCATCTTTCACGTACTTTTTGGCTCTAACACTTTCAAGTCACAAGCTTGCATTTTTGTTTAATTCCTTGATGTATACAGTGGCGCCTGCGTGTGGGTTCCCCGTGCACACGGTTTCTTTCGCGTGCAACACGAACGCTACACGCTTCACGGTTCCACTCGATTAACCGTGTAGCCAATCAGAACTATGAATAAAACGTGTATCGTGCAGAACCGGGTATAACCGTGCAGCCAATCAAATAAGCACACTAACCGTGCAGCCAATCAACATCGAGATGATGTAGTCGGACATGTCAGGCAGATACAAATATGATTTACATCTGACAACGATTATATTTGATAAAGTATGCCGAACTAAATGCCTTTGGTAAGAATTGGTAAGTGCTTCGGCAAATATATTCCATCTGTCTTGCAAAACAGAATAAATCAAGTGATGACATTGCTACATCTTTATAAAAGGCTACCAGTCACCTGGTCACCTCGTACCTTAGTCAACTCGTACCTTAGGAGAGTAAAGGAAAGTCTGTGTATACGTACATTTTATAAATTTCACTTAGATTTTCAAATGATAATTCTCATAACTATATAACTATTTTTAAATACCTATATTTCGTTTCTTTGTCATGAAATTTATTCCACTTTCCAGTCTAACAGGATATCTATTTGAAAAATTTCTACTTCGAAGGTAAACCGATTCTATAGGCTGATATTTTATAGTTGTCCACCTTCAGTGACAGTTATAGCGTAATTTATTTAGCGTTTCAGTGTGACTCCTTTAACAGATCTGAAACTGTATTTTATAACTGTCACACCTCTACGCCTAATTTTAATGTGACCCATAATAGGCGGAAAGTGTAGTTTCAATATTGGGTATGTTACCTGCGCACAATACACAGTTAACCTAGTTCAAATAATAATTTTCCGCTTTAAGATGAAGAATTAAATATGTTTTTAAATGAAAACTTAAGATTTTGTGAAAATTCTCACCACTTTATTAAAATCTGAATGTTGAAACCTAGACATGCAAGTTTACACATACAGCATGATATGCCATTTATTTTTATATTTCTCCTGATTGGTACAAGTGTGTAAATAGGAAAACGTAACTTTGAATTGAGTTAGTATCATTTTAAACTTAATCCTATCATGTTAAATCATAAATACATTCAAATATTGTATTTTATTGCGTTTATAAGTGCCCGACAGAATTTTGTTGGGTATGTGTTCCCAGCTATTTGCACATCAAAGTGAGACGTAGAAGGCGGACAGCTGTAAAATGTCAACCTGTAAAATTGGTTTGCCTGCGAAGTGGAAATTGTGGGACTATGACAGTTATAAAATATCAGATCTGTGGAAGGGGTCGCACTGAAACTCCAAATTAATTAGGCTATAAATTTATTCCAGCGATACAACTTCTGTGCACATTAGCATTGTTGTACCTCATTGATAAATACAGTGAAAGCAGCAGAAATGCTTACTTGATATTTTTCTCAGATTCGCCGTGACATCATACTGACCAGCTAACCAATCAGATTATTAGGTCGCTTTCATTTCTCCATTCGGTAAAAGGTGAAAACTCGGTCTTTACCATTCATGACTCATATGCATGTTTAACTTTATCTTAAATGAAAAGCTTTTAAAAACATAGAATTAAAGGTATTGGGAGATCGTCGTCTTCTTTCATTTCTAATCTTGGTTATTGTATTATTCAAACTTAAATAAATGGAGACCAGTGATGACAGCCGAGGAATCACCTTTCCAGGCGAATGTAAATTATTTACCAGTACCCGGATGTGGGAAGCCAAGAATACAAGCAATTAATCTTTTATTTCATTGCAACTGTGCTTTTATTCATTGGAAACTGTAAACATGTCCGTCTTTCTTATTTATATCATGGCTACTGCATATTTGTATAGGAAAACACTGTACTGCTTAGACTGCATGTGCTCTATCTGTAATATAGAACATGATCTATCTGAATTAGAGAATACTTCAGATTTTTTTTATTGCCTAGATTTTTGTTTTACAATATTAATTTTGGAAAAGTCTTAATCAGCCGGTCAAAAATAAAATAAAAAACAAATACACTTAAATGCTCTGGTATGTATCAGTGTTCCCACTCTGTATTTTTTCAAAGGCATACTTATCCCGTGGACACAAAAAGTGGGGGTAAATCTCAATTTTTGGGGTATGAAAATTATAAGATAGACAAGAGCTGACCGTTGAAAATATTTACAACCCGCGACAACCACTTGTTCTGAAATTGTTTCGGGTACTTTTTCCGCCTTTTAACTTTTCTACTCGTAGTTGTGTCAGTACTCGTGGATGGCAACTCTTCACTTTTGTTGGGCATCATTTATTTTATTCGTTGCGAAGCCAAACACAATGCTTTGACTGCGACATTTTTGCAGACGAAGCTCGGATCATTAGATTGGTCACACTTTTAAAGTGCAAATATTATTTCCCAGAGCATTAGAATAAAATACGCAACCCGTCTACATTTCATAACGGCAATGGTAAATCATCAGCAGTAACTGTTATGCCGATCAATTTGCCGAGAAAGTAGAATTTCCATGATCTATCTTTAGAACATACTGGGGGATTCAAGCTGAACCTATTCGTCCTCGGCATTTTGTATGCGTGCCATCTCACACATGGTGAAAAAATGTGATTTACATAATAATTCACGAGAGTGGGAACACTGTAGGCTGCAGAACACTTAAAAAAGCAAACAAGTACATGTATTGATTTTTTTTTCAGTGAAAAAGATTGAGGCCTCTACCACACAATTTTGTTAAAGCGACTACACTCCAGATGGCCAAATGACTTTAAAAAAATAAAATTTCAAATTTCAAGAAAATCAGTGTTGCATTAAATTTTGTATGTTGGGCATTGAAATCTGACCACTGACATATTTTATAGCTAAAAAAACGCTGAAAAAATACTGTTTTTGATATATTTCCTATCACGAATTTTACCCCGTGACTAACGGGGTAAGTTTAAAAATATCATGTTTATTTTTATCTGAATCGTCACATGATATTGTGGAGTCATCACATGACATCGCGCATGACTGTTTGCACATGCAGAGATTAACGTCATTTAAACATTTCACAAAAGTTACAACATTTTTCATACATCATACGTCGATTTAATCGATGATACAGCCTATACACTTACCTCTTCAATATTCGATGCTGAAGACTCTGCCATTTTGTTTTGTTTACATCTAAATACAACGATCACGTGATCGTTTCAAACTGCCCGCGTGACGGAATACCTGCTATTTTTAAACGGGAAACCCATTCTCCGGGAAGATGAAAAACAACAGCAAAAGCTTTTATTTCTTAAAAACAATTCGTTTTTGACCATTATTAGACTTTAAATACACAAAGGATTGATTATTTTGGGGGTTATCTGGAGTGCAGTCGCTTTAAGTCACATGATATTATGTCACACATTGTAGGGCATGAGAGCTGTCAATCAAGCTTCAAGCTTTCTTCAAAATTGAGCTAAAATAGATAAGTATAAACTAACTAACTAGTAACTAACATGCCATGATACAAATCAGATAGAGTAACTGTTGGCTTGAATAATTACGTCATTTCTCAGAGGCATAGCCTCCTCGAAATAATATGATTATTCTCGCCAACAGTACTCTATCTAATACTTAAAACAACAAGGCTTTTCATCAGGAATTTCGTAAAGGCCTTGGCCTTTCAATTGGGAAATTTATGCGAGATAAAAGTCCATTTTGGGAAAAGATTTACAATAATATTTTTCGTTATGCGACATTGACAACCGGAAGTCGAAATAAATTTACCTCCCCTGAGACATGGACTAAAATTCAGGCCCAGAATCGGATTAGACTGGTAATGCATAACACGCAGTACTGTGCGCTGTTATGTGATAGTGCAACGAAAAATCGATACCACACAGATGCTTCCTCCAGAAATGCAGCAATCATGTAAACAAACTTCGGGAAAACTTACTATGCTGCATTTTGGGTAGTTGCTCTGCCATAGTTGGGAAAGAATACTATATTTTTGGATTGGGAAGTGGCCGAATATCGACTAGGTACTCTTGAATTTTTAATAACAAAACTGGGAATTCAACGTAAAAAACAAAGATTTTTTTGTAACTTGCCAACGCCCCTATATAGATCATCAAAAGTGTGCGGCCTGACTAGTTCATTTAGTGTCTTTGAAGATATGCTTTACTGTAGTGCCCGAAACACTAGTCTAAAATGCGCCTTTACGCGTTTAAGTATAAAACTGAAACTAATCAGCAAATTAACTTTACAGAGGCGCTTAAGTCTTGTAGATGTCTTTTTGAAATATAACAACATATTTTTATGCTTTAAACATGTTGTAATTGTTGTATTTTATTAGATTTTATGCGTGGTTAGAAAATGGTACGAAAATGTGCACATTTTGCCGAAGTCGGTTCGCACCTGGGTACGAATAACTAAAAAATCACATTATAGATCATACATCATGGCATCTGTGGCCGAGTGGTTAAGGTCACTGACTGATGATCACTTGTCCCTCACCGCTGTAGGTTCGTGCCCTACTTTGGTCAAGTTCTTTTATGTCTGGAAACTATCTAGGTTCTACCCAGGAGCCTGCTCGTGACTGAAATAATGCCTGAATTGGCACTTAGGGTCTTCCTCCTCCATGAAAGCTGGAAGTTGCTATCATGACCTTAGCTGTTGATTGTGACATTAAATCCAAATCAATCGATTGGCACAACCCTGTTTAGTTTAGATATATAAACATGTATAGCACTGCCTAGTTGATTCCTTATCAAGACCCCTGTTTCAAAATTGACCATGATTTTACATCAGCTTAATATACTGGGAGGGGAAATTCTTCATGGCCTTGTGGACCTTTACCAAGATTGTGAAGATGACGAAACCCAGATCCAAATTGACCCTGTATTGGGGTCACTTTACTGTACATAGGTTTTAATATGAATTCTTTAATGATTGTCTTCAGTGGACCGTAGTGATAGCCAGTCAAACAGTATAGGGCCATATCTTTGCTATTGAAAACAAAAACATGCACAATGATTTCATGCAAATCTATGAGATTAGTTGACAACAATATTATTTGTTCAAAGGGATAACAAGAACTGAATAGCCAAGAGTGCAGATCATGATCAATTAAGCAAGGTGATCAGTCGCAAATGCAGGATCAATTGTTGCTCAGCATTTCAGCTCGACTATTCGAAGAATAAGGAGGCTATTGCACTCGCCTCGGCGTCTGCGTTGGTTAAAGTTTTTTATAAAGTCAAATATCTTGAATACTATCAAAGGTATTGACTTGAAACTCAAAATATATGTTAACCATCAACATTTACACCAGAGGAAACAATCCCCATAACTCTGTTTTGATTTTTGACAGATTTATGCCCATTTTTAACTTAGAATTTTTGGGAAAAGATTTTATAAAGTCAAATATTTTGAATACTTATAAAGGTATTGACTTGAAACTCAAAGTATGTGTCCACCATCAACATCTTCACCTGAGGAAACAATCCCCATAACTCTGTTTTGATTTTTGTTAGATTTATGCCCCTTTTAACTTAGAATTTTTTGTGAAAGATTTTTATAAAGTTGAATATCTTGAATACTTTCAAACCTATGGACTTGAAACTTGAAATGTATGTTTACTATCAACATCTTCACCAATGTTTTTTTTATTTTTGACATATTTATGCCCCTTTTTAACTTAGAATTTTGTCACAGTTTTTACCAGACTATTGTATGGAAATACTCTAAATGGCTGACTTTAATTTGAAATACCATTGAATAATTATGCGGTCATGCTTTTTTAATTTTATACATATCAAGTTTGAAACATTACAAAGTTATGCATGATCAAATATACAAGGTCATGTATTTCTTTGAAATTATCCCCCTCTTCTCACCCCAGTTGGCTTACAGAATCCAGAGTGAGGCTTTGCATGTAATGTACATTTACAAAGGTCTTTGAACAAGTTTCATATCTTTAACCTTAATTCTTATAGACAATTACACATTACACCAGTCCTGTTCTTAGACAAAAAAACCCATTTTACCCACAAGCTTTCGAATAGTCGAGCGTGCTGTCATGAGACAGCTGTTGTTAATGTAACATTTAGATGTCATGAATACAATTTAACAACACTAGGTCTGATAAGACCCTGCATAATTACTGGTATGTGTCTAAATACTTTTTTTCATGCGACAACAGTATTTACAGCGCTTTATTTAGGATTTACTTAAATATTTCACATTATACAGCAAGTTTTCATAACAATTCAAATAAATGTATTTATATTATATCAAACAGACTCTTTGCAAAACTAATTCTTATTTAGATAATTGTGTGACAGTTGTGGAAGGTTTTTGGGAATTATGTATTTGTTACCAAAATATAACACAAAATGCAGATTTTTATTCTTACCAATCAGTTGAACTCTAAAAAAGATTAAGTTCTTTGAAAATTACTTTCTATAACATAAATGTTACAGTACTTGGTTAATGATTAGTTAAGAGTATGTATCTCTACAAAAGTCTAAAATGAAAAAGAAAGTTAATTTTAAGAAGTGCACAGGTTTATTTTTTTATCAGGCTGTAGCAAATTTGTTAGTTTATATCACTCAATAACTGTAGGTTAATGTTTCATTTGAATGCATTTACTGCAATAAATGAATACCATTAAACATGATTAAGTTATTGTCTATCAAGTACTAGTATTTACCTACATGACCTTTGAAAATTTCAGTTTTAAAAGCTATGCATGGCATAGATCTATTAAGACTATTGGGCTTCATGTTAAAATTTTAAAAGCATTAGTTTAATTATCAATACTTATCTTAATTTTTTGGCAAATTTATTTGAAGTTCAGTTACCAACTTTTATAAATTTATTGTACATGTTGTAACAGTAGCTGAGACAAAAGCTAGTCCATCACTGATGTCTTAGGAACCATGTGGTCACATTACATAATATTATGCAATATTATGCAATGTTTTCATAAGCTACATTTTTCAACAGGACAGTATTGCCTTTGGCAATATACAAGGGTCATAAAACACTACACTGATTGGCTTGGGTCACTAAGTTTGTATATGTGCACATCATAATTATGAGATAAATTATTATTATTGAATGGTTTCTGATATACTGATCTGTTATATCCAAGATTGTATTACTGTCATCAAAAGTTATATCAATGACTTAGATACTGACATATACAAAATCATTAAATGTTATGATGTTCAATTTGGCTTTAGAACAAATTAAGAAAAAAGTACTTTAATCCTTACTGTATGACTGATTCAATCTTTCCATTTCTCTGTAAGAAATGAGTTAAAAGCTTGACCATTAAGACAATTAGGGATTACATTATCCTTTAAAAGTTCACTTGTCGTTATGGGTGTAGCTGTTTATATTAGTAGTTATCAAAATCATTAGCTAATTTAGTTAATTATCATGATTGAAATAGTATAAAGCCTATAATATAGACAGTGTAGAGAGAAAATGTCAAAACTTCCTTGATTTATGTAGACTGGGATACAAGTTTATTTGTTAATTACTCATTAGCCTACTCAAAGCTTTGTTGAATGTGTTCCATGAAAGTGAATTATAAATATGTATGAAATAATTAATATTCTTTCATTTTTGTTTTCAGACCATAGATATGTGTCACAAGCTTGGCATTCCACTGTCACAGACGGCAATGTACAACAAAAAGGAATAAACTGCTGTCTTCCATGAGAAAGAAAACACCCCCTCTAAAGAAGGTCACTTTTAATAATCAAATTTCAAACAAATTGAAGAATTCTTGCTGTTTTGTAATTTGATTGCCATTAAACAACTACCTACTTCTAAGTAATTTTAGTGAAAAGAATTAACAATTTTCCATAAGATTTTTGTGCCAACTAATTAAATCACACTTAAAGATGTATCAGGGCCTTCAGATTGCTCAATATTTTGAATATATATATATATGCTGGTTGGCCCAGTTTTCGTGGTAATAAGAACCCTTTATAACACTACGGAGTACGAAAAAATAAACAAAGAAAACAACCAAGGTAAAAATAGAAGCAAGAACATCTAACATTTAAAATATGACTTATTTTGTTTATGCTGATTGTCGCATTGTTAACGCAGCTTCCAAAATATAAAGTGTGTTGACCTTTGACGTCACAGGAATATATGCACCAGAATTCGTGGGTCGACCAAAAAGTTACATTGCAACAGAAGTGTCCCATATATGATATTTCAGAATCTCGTTTAAAATTATATTTTTATGTCTTGTGAATCAATATCAGTTGATTATATATAAACAAACAGTCAACTATTCCTTCAATAACGGTTTTAAAAAAAACAATCATTTCAATAATAAAAAAATGTTCAGACTCGCTTTGGGAGTACCTGAAGCAACACTTTAGGTATAAGAACACCAAATTTTCGTAACGGATATCAACGGAAAACATCAACTGGAACATATTTACAGTTTGGTTTACTTAAGTTGTTTTATTTAATGAGAGCAATGGGGACAGGAAAAAATGTCTAAATACCACGAATTCTGGACCTACCACGAATACTGGGCCCAACACCATACATGTAGATATTATACGTTGTGTTAACAAATACATGTATGAAAAATTACTTTCATCAGATAATTCTTTTTTCTACAGATCACACTATTGCTGATGTAATGACTGGATATATTTTTGAGAAAACATTGGAGCCTTTTGGGATTAACTTCCAGCAAAGATTGCATCCTTTGATGGGTACAGATAAACAGAAGGCAAATTGGTTAAAACAGGAAATGACATGTATGTGAAAATAACATGCCATTGAAATACTGTAAAGTCGTGTTTGAGCAACTAAATTTTTTTTAGTTACATGATGTGCTGGAGTTTATGAAAATGAGAAGTCAATATATTATGACTTTTTGTGTTGAAAAAAAAAGCAACAGTAAAATGGTGTAAAAGAAATCTTGTTGGAGGTCATGAATGGATAGTCACACTAGAGAATGATCGTGAAAGGCCACCTAACAGATGACTTCAGCTGCACACCATGATTATCTTAGAGCACAAAGATGGAGAAAAACATGAGAAATTACCTTTTGAAAGGTTGATTGGCTACACAAAATACAGTTTGTAGCTCTGGCACAATCATGTTAGTGTATGTGATAAGTGTTTTATAACCTGGGCAACTAGAATATCAGTGCTGACTTAGTAGTATGTAGCATTAATTTTTAAACAACATCCTAAGCAATAGTCATAATTATATGCAAGTCATTATTATGTGCAAATAATGGTAAAATATATGAAAGCTAACATGATAACGAGACAAAGTGATCAAAGAAAGTGAATTGAATGAATGGAAACACATGAAAGCAAAAAGGCTGATATTCATGAAAATATGTGCCATACTGCAAACTGTGGTGGAGAAATCCATATGAAACTTCTGTCGGTATGCATTCTTAGGGATGCATCCTGAATTATAATACATATAGAGAGAACAGCTGTAGAAATGGTGTTTAAACAATAGTACACACAAGCAGAATTGTTATTTTTGAATGACAGGGAGTAAATATAGAAAAAAAATAGTTTAGTAGGCCAAAACGTTTGTATAACATGGGTGAAGCAAACAGAAAATATGTTTTCAACATTTCTTTTTATCTCAATAGTAGGGATGAAATTTGTTGAGGTCATCATAAGATTACTAAACTGCTTAAAGTCCCAGGATCACATTGATTTACTGATAAAGAAAAATATATTTATTGATAGGATGCTGATAGAAGTAAAGAACCATGTTTTATTCACTCTAAAACTATGTTGACAAATGTCATTTTCATGAAAAGTTGCCAGAAAGCCTTAATTATTAGCTCACCTGGCTCAAAGAGCCAGTAAGACATCTTTATTGGTAAAATAAGAGCTACTAATAGTACTTGTAATTGTTATCCTGGGAGTTTAAGCTGTATATTATAGTTTCATTTTAAACAGTTAAATGAACAGAAAATGACAGACAACAGTTAAATTCGGTTTATAATAATTAGGAAGGGGAGTTTTTGCCTTATGTCCGTTGTGTATGGAATAGAGGCTGCATTTTTCACTGGATCTTCATGGAACTTGGTCACAATGAATACCTTAAAGGTGGTCAATCAAGCAACATTTGATGACAATTTTTACTTTTTGTATATTCTGTTAGAGATTTATTCAAGGAAGAAAAAGACCCATTACATATCTAGTTAGATCCCTATTAGAAATTTACATTTTTAGTTCACCTGGCTATTCCAGGGTGAGCTTTTCTGATTGATGATTGTCCGTCGTCCGTCAACATTTTGATTCAAATGACATCTCCTCTGAAACCACTAGGCCAATGTTGATAAAACTATAGGAATGTTCCTTGCATGAAGCTCTACCAAAATTGTTCCATTCCATTCAGAACTCTGGTTGCTATGGCAAAAAATAGGAAAAACTTTAAAAATCTTCTTCTCTGAAACCACAAGGAGCTTAGATAATTGGCATGTAGCATTTTCTAGTGGACCTCTACCAAGATTGTTCAAATTATGACCCCCGGGTCAAAATTGACCCCAAGGGGGTGGTCATCTTAGTTTTGCATAGGCTTATATAGGAAAAACTTTAAAAACATTCTTCTCTGAAACCACAAGGCCTAGAGCTTAGATATTTGGCATGTAGCATTGGCTAGTGGACCTCTACCAAGATTGTTCAAATTATGACCCCCGGATCAAAATTGACCACACACGGGGGGTCACTTAGTTTTACATCTATATATAGGCTTATATAGGAAAAACTTTTAAAATCTTTTTCTCTGTAACCACATGGCCTAGAGCTTAGATATTTGGCAGGTAGCATTGCATGGTAGACCTCTTCAAAGTTTGTTCAAATTATGCCCCTGGGGTCAAAATTGACCTTGCAGGGGGAGGGGGGCTCACTTGTTTAACAAAGACGTATAAAGGAAAACCTATTTTGTATATAACATTATCTAGTGATCTTCCACCAGGCAAGTGGACTTGTACAAAGGTGAGCGATATAGGGCCATCTTGGCCCTCTTGTATTAATTTTTATAAAATTTTGTTATTACTCCCCTATAATATGAAAGTATTTAAAAAGTTGAGTATTTCTTTTTCAATATAATTTCTACTTTTACATTTGCATTGAATAAATATACAAATATTTTAACATTCTGAACCAAAACGCAAGTTTTAAAACTACGTGTAGCCTCTGAATTCATTTATTTCCAATCTATCTTGGTAGGTAAAGGGAGGTAATAATAATTTTTCAAACTTGCATTTCTAATGAATTCCATCTAAATATATAATTGTTAATGCAAATATTTTACAAATATAATACAATAGGTCTTATATTTATACTTTCCTTAGGCAAAGTATGTGTATCAAATTTGAACTTATGATAAAATAACTCTATCTTGGTTGGGCAACCAGGATGGGAAAATCAAATTTTATAAAAAAAACCTCCAGTGAAAATCTTACTTGAATTAAGTGCAAAGTGAACATAAATGAGTGTAAATGATCAGATGTTAAAGTTTCAAACAAATCTGTTACATGTCATAAATCTGATTATCCACCTTTAATACAATCTAGGTCATGTTTGAATATGGATCTTCTGGGGTCAAAAACTAGATCACAGGGTCAAATATAGGAAAACCTTGTGTACGAAATATTGGTTGCAATTTTATATTGGATCTTGATGTAACTTTGTCAGTATTAGAGGCATGATGATTCATCGTGGTTCACGATACACTGCGGTTTCTTTTACTTTTGCAGTTCACTTCAAAACATTACCCAAATTTGGTCTGTACAGTACGGCACAGTATCAATTTTACTGTTGGTTTTCAGTGTAAAAGGAAGTTAACCCTCTGAAGAGCTCAAATAAATTTTTGTTGTTACCAGCCAGGGGTGTAAGTTGTAACATGTTTAGGTAATTTTGAAAATAACTACAGTAAGTGATAATTGAAACATTTTGTCAATAAAATTGCTTCCCTTTGCTGAAAGAAATAACTCCCTTGAAAGTAGAGGTGACCAAAATAATGGGAATTTCTGAAAACTTGTACAGGTAACAATTCAACATTTCAGTTTTTCCTGAATTTCTTCATTACAAGCAGATTACCTCTGCAAATACCTTTAGATAAGAGAGAGAAATGCAAGTTCTTTCTTTATAGCTGACAGTAATGACTTTTCAGTTAGACATAATGGATTTATTGGCAAAATTGTCTTAGAGATGACCTGAAGAATGTCCTACTTCAGACGGTTTTGTCGTGGCAGAAGTTATTTTAGTGGATGATGAGTAAAAGATAAACATAACTTGTAGAAATTATTTTCAAAATAACTAAAACAAGTTACAACCCTGACTGGTTATGGTGATTTTCAGACAGGTGCTTCCCAACCTATATAAAAGGAAATTGACATTTCACTTTTTTGTATTACAAGTTTAGAACAGTAAATTGTCAATGTTACTTATATGAATTAAATTGTATTACATAAATATAACAACTGTTATTTTCATTGACTATATTCAGTTGTAAGCACTAATTTACAATTTGACTCGTTTTCACGAAGCTATTCATAGACTTTGGTCCATGGCTCAAAAATATTTTGCATCCCACATACATGTACTTGTCGCAGTGATGAATAGAGGGGCTTTTGCAACATGTATGTCAATGCTCCTGAAGGAACTTTGAAAGGCACATTAAAAGTTTGGTCCACATCTTGATACTGTGAGACACCACTTTTGGGGCATTTGTTACTTTCCATTGACAGCTCTAACGACTTGTTTTCTGAATATTTTTATTAACATCGCACTAATGGATTTGAATATTTTCCACTGCAAAAACCTTAAGCCAGAGATAGGGCATATCCCCCCTGCACATCTTTTGAGGCTAGGCACTTGGAAAATATCCGCTGTATTATTCAATTCATTCCTCAGTTCACTGGTGCTTAGAGGTGGCAGTTTGTGATTAAATGGAGGTGGCGGTCCTTGCCAATTAATGTGTATTGTATGCCCTAATGGTTAAAAGAAAAGGAAAAAAGCCATGATCTTGTCTCTTATTAACTTTATGTAATAGACATTTTGTAAATTTGAAAGAAGACTACCATTTGCAACGAATGCACTGATAAATTTAATACAATGGACTGTACCAATATGTAATTTCTGTATAGACATTAAAGCCCCTGGATCACTTAAAATGTACTGATACAGTTACATAAATTTATTGATAGGATACTGATAGAATCATGTTCTATTCACTCTAAAACAATGACGTTGACATAATTATGCATTTCTTTTGTATTCAAGTAGTTTCTTTCAGAAAAAGAGTTGCCATTTGCAAAAGCATTGAAAATAATACTGCACTATGTTTCTGATATGTACTTATCGATTTAAAAAGCAAAGTTAGTAATGGTTTCGGCACAAATAAAGGTCTTTTCTGTCAGCAAGATATCTTTCTTGATAAAAGGAAAGCTACTTGTAAATGTGATCCTGGGACTTTAAACATGACTTATTCTTGAAAATGTGTCACTCTACAATTTCAAGGCTTGTACTACAGTTGTATTTTGAAATATGAAGTGTACACTCGATTAAATGAAGCATCAGTACTGATGGACTAAGAACATCATTTAGTTAAAACTTATTTAATTCACTCTGATTGTGGAACAAATTCTTGCAATGTATATCATCTACTCATGATGACTGTTCCCGTGTGTTCTGACCAGCACTCACACCGATAGAATATTCTTTTCATCATCATTTTAATCATGAGATGTTTCGTATTTCCTCACTCAAGTCAAACTAGAAAAATTTATTAGGCCACTTCTCTATTTCAGTAAGTTATATTCAATGCTCTAAAGCTGTAGTCTCTATCTAACTCCATCTTATTCATTGTCCGAGTCCGCCACGCAACTAATGCAAAATTTGCCTGAACATGACTAACTAGATTGATCTATGGTCTTCTGCCACCCAGTCGCACACAAATACTGCAGCACCAAAGACATCAAAATATATACTGTGATTGTTTTCTAGGAAAACTGCATGGCGAAACTCTTGTTGTATTCAGTGTCACTGTGTAGTTTTTCAGCTCATGGTCAGAATTATTGCTCTTTTGCTATAAGCAGGAAATGGTCAGCTCTTTCTAAACTCCTACCTGCTCTGCCAGCCTCCTTTAAAAGGAATGTCTCAGGACTGGCAAGTGGCAACGTTAACAAAATGATTAAAAAATCCAGGTAGTATTCATTATATATACATGTAACAGTACTTATAATATACACTGCTTTCGATTACATTAAGTGAGCGAAAAACATGAGCATGCTGCAAAGTGCATATAAAATGAGTAGTCCATACTTCTGCACAGTTGTAAATTATTTAAGAAATATTTTGTGTATTGGAAGTTTTTGTTCTATGACCAAAGGATTTTTCAGCAACCACTCGAACATTACTTTCTCTTTCACAGTAGATTTCTAAATTTTAACACTGAACTTTCTAATCTTTATTTGATCAAGGCTTTTAATATAAAGTTATTCAGACAGTGCCTGACACAAATTTGATCACTTGTTTTCTTGACAAATCTGCTGACTGTGGCACTATGGACAATAGCTAGTACATCTGAGCAATGGGGAAGCGACTCGCAGTTTCCGATTGGATCAATCATCATGTTGGACTAATATCTTTCTTTCCTGAAATTAAGATAGGATGAAAATTAGCATGTTGTAAGTAGAGATTTATGCACTTGATCATGCCGACATTGATTACCTTACGCTGGTTAATCTCTTAAAAAATTGCATTTTAAAGTGTAAGCTATTCATAAACCGGCAAACTTTTGACGCATTTTACTAATTTAATAGCTATCACTGTACATTATGGAAACTAACAGCAATTAGTTCAGAAAGTTTCCTTATTCTTTTATTGCACAGGTGACTTAGTATATAAAGCAATTTATATAAAATTACATAATTGTTTTTATTACTATAAAGACAATTCAAACTCTTTAATATAACCAGGCGGCATTTTTTTTTATACACCAGACTGGCCTACAAGACTTAGTGGCAGAGACCTTAATAAATAACAATTGTAATGTGGTATTTTTGTCGAGACGTGTCAATCTAATTAACAATGTGTAAAATGAGTAGTTCATTTTACTCGCGGTACAGTTATTTTGAACTGCGGTACACAGTAGCCAGGCCCTGTTTTACAAACTACCAGTATATTGTTGCAACACAATTGGAATCACTTTTATCCTGATAAGGCCGCATCTTACAACATTTGGCACCTTTGACATAGAAGAGGTTTGATTATATTTATATATAGCCAAGTGATGGGTATACCGCACATTTTACGAGTATATGTTGCCTTCAGGAGTAACCTGTCAGATGTGTAAACTGTGTTCTCAAAGAATTAAGACAATAAAATAGTCACAAAAAATAAAGACGGACATAGCCCTTGAAAAAGTTTCAAAAGTTGGCCCTGTTAGTTCAATCGGTAGTGAATGAGACTTGTAATCTCAGGATTGTGGGTTTTATTCCCCGGGCTGACCAACTAAAATTACTACCGAAACAATCTTTCGGATGTGACTTAAAACTGAGGTTCCATTATGTAATACACCTGGCATGTAAAAGAACCTAGAGTGTCTCTGGAATTGGGACACTTTCTGTATCTTGCACTATCCTCCGAAAACTTAAAATAACTAACCTCTTCTTGGGGCGTTGGTTGTATTGATTATCTAGTACCAACGATAAAACTCTAATTAAAAAAACGGTTCGGATCGTTACAGTTTAGTTAAGTTTATGCTAATTTATTTTAGCTTGATTGTGAAGAAAGCTTGCAGCTTATCGAGTCACTCTTGAGTCCACTTCCTGGAAAAACCAGTACTGGTGTCATATGAGGAGGTACGGTCGTGACCCCAATGGGGCTCGAACCCGCAACCTCTGGGATGAGTGGCCGACACTTTAACCTCTACACCACCGCTCCCCTTGTTACTGTGAAGTGTCCAAGGTTACTTCTTAGTGGTCCGACAGTGTTTCTCATCGGAATATAAAATATAAGTTTGCTAGTACTGAAGTCCTATTAAAGTATTGTGTGAAAGAATTAAAAAAAATTAATGTCATTTATAAATAAAAACGTGGGCTCCTGCTGGAGTCAAGCCACTAAACAAAAAATTGCAAAAGTAACATTAACTTCTTGTATTGATGACATGCCCACCACTATAGTGCATGTCACCTCTGTGCAACCGTAAATATCTCCTGTCACATATCATGTAACTTACCACTGAGTTTGAACAACAGTATCAGCTCGGCACAGAGGCTTTGTCTAGCGTATATAACTGGTATATGGGCTGATGTTTTCATTTTAAAAAATTTGTCTATTTTTCATACTTTGGATAAAATCTAAACATGCCGATTACCGACTTCCTTTTGCATCGGCGAGGTTGATTGGATGATAAGAAGACTATTGGCGAAAAATGCAGGTGATTGATTGAAATATGCTGGAATTGACCAGGTGTTATCCAGAGCAAGACATGTAGCCCAATGATATGCGCTTGCACGTTTCACGTTTAGCGACTACATGTTGGGCATGCGCACTAGCAATTGCACGGTTTCCTACGCGCTGCACGCTGGGCATGCGCACTAGCAATTGCACGGTTCTACACGCTACACGCTGCACGCTGGGCATGCGCAGTAACATACCGTGCAACACGATCGTGTCCGACACGCGTGCAACACGCTTTTACACGCAAACACGGGGAACCTACACGCAGGCGCCACTGTAGTTCTATGGAAAACGTTTACAAAATTGAATGTTCAAGCTAGAACCCCATCACATTCACATGTTATGCTCTCCGCAGAGGTTAGCATATAGTATCCGCTTTGTCTATCCGTCGGTCCTTGTGACATTCGTTTCCGGACTGTTTCTTGGCAAAGACTGGCTTGAATTCAACTAACCGCATGTTCACTTTAACCACCTAGCAGAGATGCGCATATGCTCCGCTTATTCCAGGTCGAATAATTTATCACACATTTATCATCTTCACTCCCCCTTATCTTAAAAACAGTGCCCTTGACCTTGACCTTTGTGACCTTGACCCCAAATTTTGTTTTCACTACAAATTAAAAACTAATTTTGTTTTTAAATTTTTAGAAACAGTGACCTTGACCCTAGTGAACTTGACCCCCCCCCCTTTGTTTTTGCTTAAAACAATCAAACATCTAAAAATAAATAAAAATCTATTGTAGTAACATTGACCTTGACCTTGAGCCAAGTGACCTTGACCCAAAAATTTTTTTGTTTCCTTACAACAATCTAAAAACTAAAAATAAATAAAAAAAAAATTTAAGTAACAGTGACCTTGACCCTAGTGACCTTGATACTGAGAAAAAAACTTTTCCTGAAAGACTAAAAACTAAAAATAAATAAAAATATATTTTTAGTTACACTGACCTTGACCTTGACCCTAGTGACCTTGACCCCGAAATTTTTTTTCTTAAAACAATAAAAAAACTTAAACCAAATAAAAATCTAGTTTTAGTAACAGTGACCTTGACCTTGACCCTAGTGACTTTGGCCCCGAAAAAAAAATTTTGCTTAAAACAATCAAAAACTAAAATTAAATAAAAATCTATTTTTAGTAACAGTGACCTTAACCTACACACCAAGTTTCACTACAATTGGTCACTCCTAACTCAAGTTATTGAGTGAAAACTATTTTTCTATTTTTAGTAACAGTGCCCTTGACCTTGAATTTAGTGACCCCTTATGCGATCCCAAGCTTCCTCTTTACACAAGCTACCTACACACTGAGTTTGATTGCAATTAGTCACTCCTTACTTAAGTTATTGAGCGGAAACTTTTTTTCTATTTTTAGTTACAGTGACCTTGATCTTGACCCTTGTGACCTGAAATGCAATCCCAAGCGGCGTCTCCACGCAAGCTACCTACATACTAAGTTTCATTGTAATTGGTCACTCCAAACTTGAGTTATTGAGCGGAAACCATTTTTCTATTTTTAGTAACAGTGACCTTAACCTTGATCCTTGTGACTCCAAATGCAATTTCAAGCGGCATCTCCACGCAAGCTACCTACAGACCAAGTTTCATTGTAATTGGTCACTCCTAGCTCGAGTTATTGAGCGGAAACCGTTTTTCTATTTTTAGTAACAGTGACCTTAACCTTGACCCTAGTGACCCCAAATACAATCATAAGCGGCGTCTCCACGCAAGCTACCTACACACCAAGATTCATTGCAATTGGTCACTCCTTACTAAAGTTATCCAACGGAAACCAATGTTTGACGCCCGACCGCCCGACCGACATCCCGCCCACCGGCCCGCCCGACATACGACATCGCCATTCTAATATGTAGGTTTTTTTAAAAAACCTGCTTAACAAAAACAAGAGAAAAAAAAATGTGGCCGGTGGGATTCGAACCTCGGCCGTAAATTAGTGCGTCAGTGACTTACCCATTGGGCCACGGGGAATGATCTAACCAAGATTGATAAAAAAAGACATGAATATTCAATTCCTATATAAAACAGCCTCGAAGATAACAATTTATAGACCAAATATCCGAAATGCCAACGAATATCTACCATGTCCGGAAATACGGCTATTTTTCCTGTTGTTTAATTCTCGTTATATTTTACTGGTCAATCAAATATTAATAGCAATTTACATTGGGTTTGTATTGACAAATCACATACTGCAAGGTTTTTTGAATGCTCAACTCCTACATAAAACCCCTATTAACTCAACGTACAAATTTTATAGTATGGGCACCGCCATTATTGAGCTTTGCCGGACCCGTACCGTATGGGTAGGGGCAGGTAACACCTGACTATGTACACTGGAGCAGTTTTATCATATAAAGTCGGCGCTGGGTAGTAGACTGACTCTAGAACAAAACCGATAGATATTTATTAGTAAAAGAGATATTTCACGGCCTGGTGACCAGGCTAACATAAAGTTAAATGAAAATAAAAGAGTACGAATTGCACATTTATTTAAACGTTTGTATCAGGTAAGTACAACATGTTTTAACAAAGTATTGTAAAAATATGGAGAAAATATGATAAATGTACCAAAAGTACAAATCAAAGCACTGAAAGCCCTTTGACAAGTACTGTATTGAATTTTGTTTCCGAGCTATTTCGAAGCAACAACTGTAGAGATTTCAACGAAACCTTATTTTAATGTTCGGCACCAAGGAAAGATGCGCATACTGTCTGCGTGTTCCTGTTCCACTTCTTTTCACATAACTACAGTAAAACTTCGTTAACTCGAGCATCGATAACTCGAGAACCACGGATAACTCGAGGACTCCTGTCGGTCCCGGCCATTTTTCCTCTATGTTTAACTAGAAATCACCATGGATAACTCGAGCATCAATAACTCGAGAACCTGGGATAACTCGAGGAATACCTGTGGTCCCGCCAGGTAGAATTCTTACTAAATTACCATGGATAACTCGAGGTCACTGATTATCAGACTTTTTTCTCACCTCCGCTTGGGCGCATCATTATTTTGACACGTCAGCTGAAAAACTTCTATTGTTAATTGATTGTTTGTTTATCATCGATTAATCGGCAGTGCAGTGTCCAAAGTGTATAAAATGTTATTCGCACATTTAATCGTCTTCAATATATTTATGTAATTACAGCCGCCGATCACTTTGATTGAATAAGAAGAAACTAACGAAAGTATGTTTGCGAGTTTTTAATGATGATATGAAAATTATGAGTCTGAGTAAAATATTAATGATAAAACACGACATAAAATCCAAACTTCATATTCTATTTCGAATTGCCATGTCAGAATATTTTTGGAAATGCCACGAGTGATGTGTTATAACTTATACCGGTACTGTACATGTACCTAAACGACAACTAGTGTGAGTGATTAATCACTATTCGCTTATGAGTCATTTGCAAAATAAAAATAAGCTTAGGCCGGTATTGTCTAGCATACAAGTCGTCTGGATTTAAAGGAATACAGTTTTAAAAAACTCAGAGTGATCGGTAAATACTCTGGGCGAAGTAACATTACGTTACTCCGCCTTCACCATTAATCAGTTGTCTTTTAGTAATTGCACTGATGTACATGTATGTAAACAAACAGACGGGATTTAATCGAATAGATACAAAATGGAAATTCAGGATTCGTGAGTTAATGAAATAAATGAATACAACACGAAGGTCCTCAAATACACTTTGTTAATAAGATACGTCACAGTAGAAAAACTTGTAAACTTTCCATAATTCGGATAACTCGAGACCTCGGATAACTCGAGCATTTTACTCGTCCCCTTGCGACCTCGAGTTATCGAAGTTTTACTGTATGTCCCTTTGTTGTTTTATTGCAGAAAAGTGTTAAGGAATGTTTGTCTTCTCTTTATCTTAGCATTCGATCAGAGGAATTGAATGAATATTCAAGGGATGTTTCACTTTCAAACTGAGATTAAAATTAGATGAGCGCTTCAGAGCACAATTATATTTCATTGAGTTATGGTCCACTTTTGCTGTAAACAGTGTTTGATTAAGAAAATTATTCGGTCGATTTCTCAGCAGACGAAGACTGTAATTTAATAATACTTCAAGGGAAGCTTTACTATCTAAGGAAGATGCGCATATATCAAGATTTGTATGTACATGTAATATAATGGATGTGACAGGGAAAGTGGCGAAACAAAAATATCACAAAGCACTGAACTGATGCAATAAAGTTACTTCTTGTATTGAACATTTATCGAACACCGTTATCTTGAATTCAATAGTTGTATGTATAGCAACACACGTTATAAGGAGTTTTTCTAAGACTGCCGTTGAAATAAGCAACTGTCTTGTATAAAGGTAACTGTACATTGGCAGTTACCCGTATCAGTATCTGCCCTAAACAATATGTGCCTCTACATGTTTTATCTGATTTTATTCAATATTTTATAGTACAATTGCATAAAATCTAATTGAAGCCATAACATCAATGTCGTGCATTAGACTACAATATCCTTTAAGGAAAATATTAAGTAGTATGACACTGTGTGATAAATTGTGATGTTAATGAAGATAATAATCATGCAAGAATGCAACTCAGACAACTCGCGAAAATATCATACAGATGGATGCAGTTCTAATAATATACAACTGTTTTTCACATGATGCATATTTTACCTGTATTAATTTCATAATATCTGTGGTTTCCTCTTCGTCTCATCAATGAACAATTGCTGTAATGATCATATGAAGCAGCTCGCGATAATTTATTCTTATTTGGAGATATCCACATAATATTAGTGCAGAGCGTGATTACATTATCTGATTATCTATGTAATGATCATTTAAATTTTGTTGAAATATGCTCATCGCCTTTGAAATACTATAGTCTTACTAACAAATGAAATAAGTATAGGAGTTCGATTACAGAATACCTTTACGCTACGCCTACGTGGCCAGAAAAAACATATAAATCAATCGCCATCTTTATAATAAATTATTTTGGTAACAACTGGTAACAGCTACTTGTTATGTAGCAAAAAAATCTCTTGGTGTTTTCTAAAGTATGGAGTAAATTTATTTTTCATACAATTTTCTTTCTGATCAACCACTTCACAACTTACGTTTCGAATTGAAAGGAAGACATATCTTAGCCTTGTTTACTCGCCACTGAAGACAACTGGTTAATTATATATTCAATCTATTTATCATGCCTCATCTTCTATTAATTAATAATTTGCACTTTATTGAAAGATTGAATTCAGCGTTTATCCATGTGCTTAATCTATATCTGTAATTGTGATATATACCTCCATTGTATACATGTAAAGTAAACTAGCTTGACAATTTAATTGTAAACCTTTCAGCACAAATGTTTTCATCTGCATAATAAAAACGCGCGTTTAATTTTACAACGGTTACCTTACATTTTAATTGTGATATTTGCATCACGAAAGTCTACTTTTCGCCGGAATAAAAACTGACTTTAAATTTTAAAACGTTAAGCTTCCATACGGAATGGTGTAAAAGTGCCTCATACAATGTTGAATGCTTCATCAATTCATTTATATAAGTACATATATATACCTAAATTAAGGCAATACAAAGTCATATCATAGAAATCTACACTTACAACTTTTTCTTCAAAGTTATTTTATTAGACTCTTTATCGAAATAATGGTGTTTCAAAGTATTCTGTAGATATTATTCCAGCCAAAACACTTTCTTCGCTCGAATAGCTAATTTATATAATTAGTAACCTTTTCAGGCATATTAACACTTTCATTACAAATCTGCTGTTTAAAGATATTGTTATACTTATTTCTGTTACTGTAAGAAAGAAGCATGGTATGCTATATTTACATAACATGTATGTCATGTTGAGAATGTTGTCATTTTCAGGCCTGGAAGACCTGTACAGTGACAGTTGTACATCCAGATGGTATGATCAACGTAAAGTGGGATGATGGAAGGACAGGAGGACCTTTCACAATAGGAACAGGACTCAATGACGTGACACTCCTCTAGACATACTTGTACACAGTTTTGTAATATTGAGAAAATAACTGTTTGTTACACACAGTTTTACCTGTACTAAGTATTGATATATATAGTGGCATATAATAAGATGACAGATTGAGTTTCGTTTAAATGGATATGAAGTTTAATGAGTGAAACAACAATTATATACAATGTATGTATAAACGCGTGTATCTTTAATATGACAATTGACTAAAAAAAACGCAGAAAAGGTAATGAATTTCAGCATATTGAGTTTTGTTAAAATGGAGGCAAGGTTCGATGAATGAATCAACAATTATCAATTCGTTTATTTTCAATATGACAAGTTTACTGTAAAAGAATGTCATTGTTATGTTGTTCAGCATGTTCCGGAGCATATGTAATGACAGTTTGTAAATAAATAAATATAAGTTACATTAGTTAATTAATATATAGTTTTTGTTTCTGATTTGCTTCTTATCTTATTTATTCAGTTAGTTACAAATACGTTAACTTTATTTACTTCAAATAAATTAAATAAATAGTTTAGTAAAATAACACACATTGTTCCTGTTTGCCTCTTTTTGCACAGAACCAGAATTCTGATTTGTGAATTCATGTTCAACGCATCACTGTACTTTAACTCTCCAGGAAGGATAACTGTGTTAAGCAATTACATTCAGTGCTGTCAGATTTATTCCCCTTCAATAGCAATCCCAATCACTGTCGTCTATATCAATGAAGAAAGTACGCCACATGTGTCATGAATTTTTTAACATATGCTGAGTACAACATTGCTTCGATGTGTGGGACAGCATAATATCTTGCTTTTAAATGAACGCATTCCTCACATCACACAGAAACGGAAAGGCGGAACGGCGGAACGGCGTACGAATTGGCAATGGTGTCTGTTTATGTGGCGCTGTTATATTGCGACTGCATTTTCTGAAAATTAATGTGTTTACATAACTTCAGGAGTTAAACACCAGATTCAGCTCTTGTTTAGGTATTACCAGCGGAAGTTTTTTCATATCATCACTACTTGAAAGGATTAGTACTAGACACATGCACTATATACATGTAAGAAACAAAAGACAATACGCTCCAACTCAATAATTCAAAGATTTTATATGGGTCGTAGAAAAAGAAGAGGATGAAACAAGTCAATTAAGTTATTAAATGTGGTCCAAGAAACCGCAGCATTTTAAAATGTGTAAAATATCGCCACACCCAAACCATGAAATGGCTGCATGCAAGAAACATCCCGGCTAATATCTTCATTGGCCTAGTGGTTTTTGAGAATATGTCATTTGAAGGAAATACTTAACAGACGTATTAGTAGTTTCTGTCATGAGCACGAGGTTCCGATCGAAGAATATCCGTCACCGAGGGTAACTGTTAAAATGAAATGCATTCGAAAATACTCTTTACAATAACACGCCTAAATGCACTGTATCATATTTAACACATATATTTAACAAAACTATCACTAAAACATAAAACAAAACACGTGATTTCTCAAAGAAACCAGTACAACTGGCGTCACATAGGCAATGGGACACAAATATTCGCGTCACAAACACATATTACTGGAATCTTTTAAATAAAATATATATCCGTTTAACAACGTATATATCCGTTTAACAACGTATATTTGCGTTACACATATAATTAACCAGTTAACATTTGCAAACAATTTAAGTTTAGTTTTAGACGTCAGTTAATACATTTCGCCAAACATTTGTTCCAGCGGTGTTTATCGCCTAGTAAACAATAAATTTTAGTACTGATACCTAGTACTTTACAGCATTTTGCCGGCATATTGTTTCGTGCGTTGTTTATGGCATAATATCTTTTTTTTTTCTTTTTTATATATATACATTTAGAAATAAACTCGCGAGTCGTGTTAGAATTATAGAATTATTATTGAACAATTTCATAAAGCGAATTGTAAATGCACTAGTAAATCTATAACGCTACAATTACAAGATTTGTAAGCACTTTTACTTTTGTGTCAATTGTGTTTCCCTTTATTATGCTTACAAAAAGAAAATCACTGTTCGGATAAGAGACACATGCATATAAAATTAAGTATGATCATCAAAAATAATTAACATGGTAAGCACTGATCTAAAATGTGCTGAAACAGAATGAATTTAAACATGTATTAAAATCTGACAACAGATTTCTTACCTTTTGAACTTGCTTAAGACTTACAAAATAACTATGGTCAAGATATTTCATATATTGCTAACTAGTTATTAGAAAATGGCCACGGAACAAATTGTGCACTTAAAAATTGTTCTGAAAGTCAAATATTACATGATAACCGTGAATATCTGTATGAAAACGCTTAGTTTTACAACAAATAGAATACAAAACACGTAATAAATGCAGATAATATATCATATAAATATCTTTAACAGATTGATTCGGCGACACTCAACGGCTCTTTACGCCGTAGTTTCAAATTGTTGTATTCTATATGCATGATTTAACAGTTTTGCATGGTTCGCATTGTGAAGCGGATATCGCCCCATGGTTCCATGGTTTATTCCGCCATTTTGAATTCGTCCGCCATTTTGTAACGGAATGACATCGTCATTAGTTTGTGTCCTTGGTAAAGTGTTTGTACTATGAGAATTAAGTCCTCCTACGGAAGTCGTGCTTCCGCCATTTTGATTTTCATGTGGTCCTGCACTTGTACCGGAAGTGGAATGGTAGTTACCGGCAGAGGAATGATTAGGACCTTGGAGCAAATTTCCGCTTGTCGCTGCTCTGCAACGGCATACGCGTTGTTGCCATAGTTACAGGTCCGCTTAGAGTGCCGTTCCCGGAACTTATCGGTAGCAAACGTGTTGTTAGCGGAATATGTTGTTGCAAGCCAGGTGAGTAAGGACTTTAGTTTCCTAGCAAAGGATGTCCCGATCCAGAGCCTTGGGACTGGTGCCCGGATGAATTTGAAAGCTGATGCGCATGTGCATGATGATGGTGACCTTGACCTTGGAGATTTGGTGGCTGATAGAGTGGTGGCGGTATATCTTCGAAAATATAAGACGGAATTCTCGCCCTATGTTCTCGTGGGATAGATGCCAGATTTAGTGTTCGGCCTCCATGACCGTGCAGAGCTAACTGGGTGTTGATACTTTCGTAGCTGCGTCTGTCAGGAATGACCTCGTAGTAGTTTTCGGAACTTGATCGGCTGTACTGAGAATGCGAGTGTTCTCTGTCCGAGAGCGAAGGATTGACATAAAAGATGTCTTGCGTCATTGTCGCCTGTGATGACGTCACTGATCCGCTCGTTTTCGGCTTCTGTTTCATCTGTCGTCTGCTAATTAGATACAAAATGATAAATGTCACGGCCACAACAGTGACTATACCTGCAAATACACCCATTGCAATCGCATCATGTAAACCTTTACTGTCTTCTTCAAATTCGATCGGAGGTATAGAATCCAGCAATGTTAAACTGATAGTTCAGATTAATTTGGCTAGTCGACCCACACCGTCTAATTGCAATGTTCCATGTCCGAAGCGCACTTGATGTAAGAGTTCGTTCTCTAATGCATACGCCCAAAGACTCCTTCCCTTCTTCTCGCCAAACGGAACAACCCACAGTTCCATTGTTTGCATTAAGGGGATAACTTGGTTACCAATATTTTGAAGAATTATCTCCCTTTCTCGACACGTCATGTCATTCGATTTTGACCAATAATGCATTAATAAATTGAAGCACATTTGACGGTACCCCCATATATCGCAAAGTGAAATCGACTGACTCGTCTATATCTCGTATGCCCCCCTTGCGCATCTGTCACAGCCCTTATTATCTTGTGCATGGAATTCACCAGGGCATTAATCCTTCTCATTGGGATATTGTTCGACTCTTCCAACAATGCTGTTCTTAGTTGGTCGAGTGTAATGGGAGTATTACTACGCCCCCTTATCCTCCTGTCAAGTTCGTCCCACAGATGTTCGATTGGGGACAAATCTGGACTGTACGGCGTAAATTTTATGGTTTGTGAGAAAGTCCTGACAAACTCTGCCAACATGTGGCCGGGCATTATCATGCTAGAAAATTAAGTGACGCTGTTGAACAAATGTTGAAAAAGGGTGGACCGGGACTCATCGGTGAAAAAAAAAACCCGTCTCCATTGCCTAATTAGAAATCGTCCAAAAGCATGTCAACCACGCCATACGACGCGCACGTCGTGTACGAGTGAGAGGCAGACCAATGTAAGGACGACGTGCTCGCAGACCAACCTCACGCAATCGATTCCTTACAGTTGTGGGTGAATGTGGCGATTATGATTGCTTAACGTATTATAAGCGGTTTCAGTGCAGTTTCGTGGCGATTACGAAGGTGGGAAAGACCTTGACGTCTTGACGTCTCGACGTTACGCGCGGACGTTCCGATCGCAGTCGATCGGCAACTCTTCCGGTTTATCTCAAACGACGGACAAAACGTTCTATGGTGGAATTATTCACACCAAACTGAATAGCAACCAGTTGTTGCCTCCTACCTTGCAGTAGCATTGTAATAGCCTGACCCCTATGAACTTCCGTACCATGACTGTAAGAGCTTCAAATTCAATTTAAAAAAGCGGAAAGTAACGTGTATACCTCAAGAGTATCAATTGGTATGACACGATGTGTTAACGAACTTGTCATCATTATTCTGCACGTGTTATTTTCTTTTCATTACTTCTCAAAGTGGCATGGAGAAATACACGGTTGAGAAACTTTAGGTACGGGATTGAGTACACAGTGACCAAGATACTCGTCTGATCGGTTTTCAAAATTTTACGCAATTTTAAGAAATTGTTGCATATATTGTTACCCTTTGTTTCTTTTTCTCTTCAATATATGTATAAACCCGTTTATTTGTAATACAATTTACTGTAAAAAAGTGTTAAATGCATTCCATCATGTTCCGAAACATATATCTCAATCAAATAAAGTACAGTACGTCCGTAACGTGTCACAATGCTTAGTACAACATTGCTTTGGATTTGAATTCATGTTAAGATGGAGCACCATAATATCTTGCTTTTGAATAAACGCAGTCCTCACATCACACAGTAACAGAAAGGTAGTATAACGTACAAATCAGTTATGTTGTCTGTCTATGTGGCGCTGATATATTGCGATTGCATTCTCTGAAAGTTAATGTGTCTACATAATCCATGGGTTAAACACTCGTTTCAGCTCTAATTTAGGTATTACAAACGGAAGTTTTATCTTACCATCGTTCCTCGAAATGATAAGTATTATACACATGCCCCAAGTAAGAAACCGAAGAATCCGTTCCAACGCGTCACAATAGATCAAAAACCTTTTATTGATACTGAAGAAAAATGAGGATGTATTTATAGTAACATAATACAAAGAAAAATTCGCAAAGAAATTCAATGTAGTCCAAGAAACCTGCAGCTCTTTATCTAAAATATATGGTGTGTAGCATTGTGAAGTGGTCCTTTATCAGGTGTGTTCAAAGTATATCCCTGGTCTCAAATATGACCACACCTTAAGGGTCACTTGAAATGCTGGAGGTTCTTACAGTTTTAGCATGTGGAAAATATAAGGTCAATTCTTTGAATTATTCATGAGATATTTCTAGGACAAACATAATTTCAGAAAAGGTAAAGGGAGATACTTTTAGAGAAATAAAATTAATCTTTTGAACAGGAGATAAGATAATACTGATAAAGTTATGTCCCTTGAACATTACACTTCCCCTCAATGTTCTCTATCTGTTTGTGTAGTCTGTATGAAATCCCTTCAGTAATTTTTAAGTAATTCTCTAGGCAGGAAGTTTTAAAGGAGGGTTGATAATTTAAAATACTAAGAATATGAGAGTCATTGTTCTTGAACACTGCATAATGAGATAAATCATAAGAAATTAGTTTGTTTGGATTTTAATATTTAAGTGACTCCGTGTTGACAGTCTTGATATTTTTGCAGTAAAATAAAGAACCTCACATCTAATTACTGGCAAATAGATTATGATTTTAACTCCGGGACCCAGTTGCACTTTCATCGACCTTAGAGTTGATCTCACAACGGAGATAATTCGTAAACACTATATCGATTGTTTTACCTTGCAATGACGGAATTGGCGCAGGCAAAACTAAGACTGCATATAAACCGTAACTTGCACACAAACTGTAACCTCCTAATAACTGCAAAGTAGGTGCGGGCGGATACGCTGAACGATCGTTCATTACCATACCTCACACTTTAGCACTTTATATCACATGAGCTTTAAACGTATTTATATAACAGCGAAGGTCAGCGAAGACTGTATAAATGCTAAAAGTCACAGCTGACACTACACGAAAAACTGAGTGTAGCTAAATGTGTAAGTATGTTTTATACATTTCTAAAGACTTACATTATAAGGTTTTCGGCCAGCTTTCGGCCAGTTTTCGACTAGTGCGACTACCCTGATTCCCAAAGTGCATTTCATTTTGCAGAATCATCATAATCATACATACAAATAGCAACATTTATACATTTTACCCGATACTTTATGCCATATATTTGCAGCTGAATGACACCAACCCATTGTTTCGGGCGCTTTAAGTGGCCACCGACCAAAAATGCTAGTATTTATGGATACTTAATAGTCCAGATATTGTTCTCTTCCCATTCCCGTGATCAATCATCATGCTATTTATTTAAAAGAACTATTCTCGTATGAATATACTACTTATATGAAATATGGATTTTATATTACGCCTCGTTCACCACATGGTATATTTATGTTTAAATCGTATTTCTTTAACTCGCCCGAAAATTAGACGGAGCCATAGTATAGACAGTTTATTATCTGTACCAAAAGAAATATCGTATATTGATACTAATAGTACTATTTCATTTCATGTGACTAAGGAGCATAGGTTGACACTCACAATTAGTTACATGTAAAAGATAAAAATTATTTTCGTTCTAATTTTTAAACTCAATGATTAATACGAGCCAAGTACGGTGTGTGTTTACCTAAGATTTAATCGTTTGATACTGTCCGCTTTATAGTCAAGTATATCTTTATCTTGCACAGTTTTAATTTGTCAACGTTATAAAGTGGAAACGATTGTTACAAATAACATTCTACCTTGATTTTATTAAAACATTTGCTTGGTTATGGAAGTGTCTGGCAAAAGGATAGAAACAGATGATGAAAAAGATAAACATGAAGATGAAAAAGTGTGTGAGCCGTGTAAGGGAGACAATATAACCACACAAGCGAAAGGTTTATGCAATGACTGTGGAGAGTTTATGTGTAATGCCTGCTTTAGACAACACCTGAGAGTGAAAATATGTAAAGATCATGTGTTGGTAGAGGTAACTTTAGCATCGACGCCATTTCGAAATGTAGAGAAATGTCAACATCACAATGGGGAAACGATTAAGTTCTATTGTCGGAAACATGAAGTAGTTGGCTGTGGTGACTGTATGATACCTGGTCACAGTGCTTGCGATTCGGAGTCCATTAAAAATTTATCAGCGAATTTTCAACAAAACGAGGACTTTACGTCTTTGGTAAGAAAAATGGAGAAATTGACATCTGAGCACGAGGAAAATGAGCGCGCGGTTGAGGAAAACAAACGAAATAATAGAATGATGCTTGACGGGGCCCTTGAAGATATAAAAAAGTTCCGAACAGAAATGAATAAGTACTTAGACCAAGCAGAAGCTGATCTTATATCTCAGGTGAAACATGCCATGGCAGATAATGACAAAGTACTGACCAAGCTAGAGCAGAAATGTGAGGTACTGTCGTCTAGAATCGAGAAACTTAAACAAACCCTTGACACTGAGATTTATCAAGACAATGCTTTGTTTATCAATACCATGGAGTGCAAAACAAACATTTCTGATATCGAAAAGGAAATTGATAAAGTTCGATCGGAGGATATGAGGAAGTATCAATTCGTATGCGACAAAGACCTGCAGAGCATTACTAGTTCTACAAAGAAGTTTGGAACTTTGGACGTCACAATTTCAGCACTTCGTCTTCAAACTACACAAGAAACAGAGAACGAAATTGTTCAAAAGGAGAAAGAACCAGCAATATGTGATGACAGCGGTGACGAAGGTAATTTATGTTTAGTTTTAACAATTTTACTACCTCAATGAAGCCATGTTGTTTTAATTTCAATAACACCAATCTTACTAACTTAATAATAAAGAATAATAGATAACTTTTGTAATTTTATCTGCATATACGATACGTTACAGTACTAGATATGAAAGGCAAAACGTCTGAGATAATATTTAAAATGAATCCCTACAAAGCGATAGGCGTTTTTACATTTCTTTTTTGACTACTCTTTTAGGTGTACACTATTTATTTTCTATATATTTCTAATTGTATCAAGCAAACCAATTTGAATACATAATCAGTACATTATTAAGCTAACTCTTCAGTATTTAATAATACGCTACACAGGTTAGGTTTGTACATAGAAAGTGTAACTAAAAATATGGAGGAGTGATGAGTTTCCTTTTGACTATGATAAAAATAGTGTCGATGAACAGTTTGGACAATACAAGGAAGGAAAAACTACATACATTTAAATGCAAATATTTTCGATGGTACGCTTTGCATTTTTTTCTGACCATTAGTCACCTTTCACAGCTCTGTCCAAGCTCTGTCTAGCGTCATTCAATGTGTAATTTTGTTGTAACTTTTCAAGTTAGACAGATACCTTAATTTTTGGACAGACTCCCATTTGATAATGATTTAATTTCTGTTAAACACAGTGCAATTATGCAAGGTGGACTCAATCAATTTTTATACTACTTATTTTCATCATTCAAAACTAACGTTTATTTTGTAAATAAAAAGCCTGTTTATGTACTCCAGCACATTTATCAACAATATTTGACCAAATTTATGACTAAAGAATGAAGTTCAATTTTGCAATAGATTTACAATAAAAGAAGCATATTTTGTTTTTTTAATTAGACACGAGAAGAGGGAAAAGCACACGTCCATTTCATAGATAAAATAAAAAGCCTGTATATGTCCTAAACAGTTTTAAAGTCCCAGAAGTAATTTTAATTACCTCTAGTATACGTTTATCATCGGTAATTAACCCAATATGTTTAATATTACAATAAAAATCGTATTCTCTACATTTATCGTGTTGATAACAAAACTTAGTTTTTGCAGTTTCAATGTTTGAATGCAACTGTAAACTTTAAACATAAAATTAGTTTAGTTAATGTTTTCGTTTAAAACGGTAGCGCCTTTGCCTAAAGATCGAAGGGTCAAGGGTTCGATCCCTACAAGTGCAACGAAATGATAGTGTCATAAGGCAAGACTAGACAGTTCCTAATTGATCCCCCCTCTTTCTCTGTCCGTCCGTCCGTCCGTCCGTCCGACTGACTGTCTGTCTGTACAAATAGTTTAATCCTTAACTATTCAATATATCTATATCAAGCCAGTGATCAACATCAGATCGCTTTGCGACTGCTATATGTTCACCTTTTTATGTTATATTGCATATTCATCTTTTTTCATACCGCTTACATACACTTGTAACGACATAGTGTATTAAATATTATTACAAGTAACATACTTTTCAGTTCAAGTTAAAACTAGTAAGGATTCCCTCCTTTCATCTTGCAATTCACCGTACAAGACGTTTGATATAAAATTGATTTTTACCTCCTGTATTGCGACGGACACTACAAACATTTTTTTTCTTAACTTCTTAACCGTACATGTATATATATTTTGTTACGATTCAGTATGTTCAGAAAAAGCTGTTGATTTAACCTCATATGTGTGGGCATATTGCAACATGTTTCGATTTTACAAACATATTGCAGGGAACACATTTTGTAATAATTCATATAACGTTGATTTTATTGGAAATTAAATTAAAAAAACAACAACATATTTATCTTCCGTTTAAACCAAATACCTTATTTTAGCTTTGTAATTGTTAATTATTTTGAGATGTAAAAATAAAAGTATTACAGCCATTCCAAACTTACAAGTGCACGGTTAACATAATCTCTGCTAGTTCTTCATATTAGGCATGATCTACAGTAAAAGTCTAAGATTATTACAATTTCTGACAGCAAGATCCGATGCTTATAAAGAAATCCTAGTGATCTCATTGTTTCTTTCGCTGTATCCAAAATTCGATGCATCGATACAGTTAAATTACGTTATAAATGTTTTAATACATCGTATTTCCTTCTATGATAAACTTGCAATACCTTACATTTTCTACAACTTCTACTTTAATATTGAGAACATGCAACGATTAAAAAAAAAGAACACATATCACTTGTTTTCAATTATTTTTCATTGAGAACACATACTGCTCACATAGAATATTTAGAGAGAGACAGACAGACATACAGAGAGACAGAGAGACATAGTAACAGGCAGTCAGGCAGGCAGGCTGAATTAATTGAAATAGATGACATTAAGATGCAGTGCAGTATCCAAGAACCATAACTTAAACTTACCCTGGTTTTGAGTTATTTATCTTTATAGATTTTCGCATAAAACGTTGTGCAAAGCAAACAAGTTCAGATGTTACGTAAGTATAGAAATGCAATATTAACACAGAGAAACGCAGGTATATAACCCTCAACAGGTTAAAATAACTAGTATTTTATAGAATAAGAGCCTATGCCATAACCATTCCTTTCACCTCAAATTTATTGGTCATAGAAAGAGCACTCCGGGGGGAGGGGGGTGCCCATGTTTAATATGGCTTTTGTTACACATCTGGCCGGACTGATCTGAGAAGAAACGCTTGCATGCATGCAATTCACTTAGAACATGTACTATACTTTAAATAAATATAATTTAAAGATATCCAGCCGAAAATCCCTTTTCAAAACAGTGGAAGATTGTGAAAATATATATGGAGTTCAATGGTCACGTTGACAATACTTTCAAAACGTGAATAGCAGTGTCAGAAGATGGACCAAGATGTTCAAGGTTTTCATTAGGTGAAATAAGCATTAAACAGGGTTCGATCTCCTGGCTGGTCTTCAATGGAGCTTTGTATTAAATACGCACACAGAAACCAGTAACGAGTCTGTTCTAGCCGCAAAATGAAACGCTGAACTCTTTAAATGTCATTACATTTTACAATTTAAAGCGCAACGACAAAAAAGATAAAGCATTATAAGATTTTGTTTCTTTTGTTTGACATAAATTGTTAAGTTGTTGCTATGAATCATCAACAATAAAACTGCAAGTGGTCCATAGCCTACCGCTGGTACAGTCACATAATTCATGTTAGTCTTTCTAGCCTATCTATTCAATGAAGCTTTATACATGTACATGTAATTATTAACAGGAGTACTGAACGGATGTGACACGTTTTGACATTACTACTATACATTAATATTTACAAGATGATACTGTAACACATGCATACACCTGCTTCAAGAGAAAACTGTTTTCATGATGTCATATTTTCAGAGGTGAATGCAGTAAAACTATTTTCATGATACGGTATCATATTTTCAGAGGGAAATCAAATAACGAAGGTTGTCGTCGGATCGAGAGTAAGCCATAACAACATTTGTGTAAGTACCTTCCATCACAGTTTGAAAATGAATGTGATAGCATCTTTGATTATTATTCACTGTTAACAGATTAATGTTTCTATTATTTTCAAGCAAAGTCATGAAGGTGATTTTGATTGTTTATCCTTACTGTAGATCATAGTATTCTAATCGTTAGAAGATAAATACTTTTTATTGCTTACTTATAAGATATTCAATAGAAACAAAATTAAATATGAAATAAAGTCTCATTGTTACATAAATTTTACGATAAAATAATTCTTACATGTACATGAATATTACAATGAGATACAAGCAATAACAGCTGCTACGTGTATGATAAGGGGAAATACGGTATAGGTTAGACTAAAAATAAGTGGAGCTAATACCTTCAAGAAATTCGGATTTAGCGTTAAAAAAAAGAAACGGAATGCGAGGGGGTATGTATAGTTTGCATCATAACTCAGAATATGAACGAAGCTAAATTCGGAGAAATAAAAACAGCGCTACTTCGATAACGGCGTTTATATAACCACTCCATAATAGTCTTAAACGTATATATATTGGCTCGATCACTTTTAAGTCACATGCTTGCATTTTTGTTTAAATTAATTGATGAAACGTTCTATGGAAAAACATTTACGAAATAGAATGTTCAAGCACGTATCATCATGTTGACATCTTATGCTATCCGAAGAGGCAAGCATATAGTCTCCGCTTTGTCCATCCGTCGGTGCTTGGGACATTCGTACAGTTATGTTATATTAATTTTTGCTGTGAATAGTGTTTATTTAAAAAAAAACAACTTGTTCGCTCTATTCTCAGCAGTCGAAGATTGTAATTTAACAGTATTCCATGGGAAGCTTTACTACTTAAGGAAGATGCGCATATTATCACATTTTCCCATCATCGTAATGAATAACATCCGTTTAATCCCGTTATCTCGCTTTATTATGACCCCCGCAAATTGTTGCGAATATAATCATCTTAATTGCCTTCACTTTTCAAAAACACCTAAATGGGGGGCATAAATTGGTTCCGATACCGATACTTTTGTTTAAATGTGTATCTATTCTACTCTGATACTGATACAAATAATCAAGATTTAAATGTAAAAAGATTGAATGTGACAGGACAAATAGTGCAACAAAAATATAAAAAAGCACTCGGTTGGTTGTAGAAAGTTTCTTCCTGTATTGAATATTTATCGAACAGCGTTATCTTAATTCAATAGTTGTGTGAAATATGTGTAGCGACACAAGTTATAAGGAATATTTATAATCTGTCTTTGAAACCAAGCAACCGTCTTGTATAAACGTAAATGTACATCTACCTAAAAAACCATAAGGATTTGCCTTTAATTGTTTTATCTGGTTTTAATGTAAATTACATAAATCTAGATGAAGCCATAACATCACTGTCATGTATTAGACCATAATATCCTTAAGGATAAAAGTTCAGTAGTATGACACTGTTTAATAAATAGTGATGTTAATAAAGGAAATAATCATGCAAGAATGCAACTCAGACAACGCGCGAAGATATCATACAGAGGGATGCAGTTATAATGATTTACAACTATTATTCACATGGTGTAAATTTTACCTATATTCATTTCACAATTTCTATGTGTTTCCTCTTCGTTTCATCATTAAACAATTGCTGTAGTGATCATATGAAGCAGCTCGCGTTAATTTCATCTTATTTGGAGATATCCACATACTATTAATAGAGAACGTGATTACATTATCTGATTATCTATGTAATGTTCATTTAAACATTGTTGTTAAATGCGCATTGCCTTTGACATTATATAGTCTTACTAACAAATGAAATAAGTATAGGAGTTCGATTACAGAATACCTTTACGCTGCATCTACTGCCAGAAAAAGCATACATATTAATCGTTTTCTTTATAATAAATCATTTTAGAAACAATTGGTAACAGCTACTTGTTACTTTAGCTAAAATCTCTTGGTGTTTTCTAAAGTATTGAGTACATCATTTTTAATACAATTTTCTTTCTTATTAACCACTGTACAATTTACGTCTCGAAGTGAAAGGAAGATATATCTTAGCCTTGTTCACTCGTCGATCAATTTAATTCTTAAACTATTCTGGTCGAGAATTGCATGTATCATATCCGATCTTCCATTAGTTAATAATTTGCACTTTATTGCAGATTGTGTTCTGCATTTTAACACCCATGTGCTTAATCTACAATTGTACTATATTTCTACATTCAATACATGTACAGTGAAATAGTTTTACATTCTAATTGTGAACTATTCAGCACCAACATTTTTCAAATCATTATAAAAATGCGCGTTGAATTTTACAACGGTAACCTTACTTTGTAATTGTGATACTTCCAGCACGAAAATCCACTTTTCGCCGGATAATGAAACAGACCTTAAATGAAAAGAAATATAGTATCTCATAGAATATTTAATGCTTTATCAATACATTTGTATAAGTACATGTATATACTTAAATTAAGGCAATTCAAACTACAAACTGGAGGTTTTTAGAGAGGTTTTGTCCTGATCAGGTGTGATTTTCTAGCTCTGTAAAAATCGAGTTTATTGTTGGATATATGTGATGGAACTGGAAAAATAAATATATGGAAATATAGTGCTTGAGTAGGACTATAAGATGGTGTAATTAAATTGTAGATATAATGAAAAATCAGAGGTAAAATAACGATTTTATTGAAAACAATAGCATACAATAGAAACGTTCACACAAAGGAAGTGACCTTCGCTCACGATTAACCAGTGTGTCAACTGTCACCCGGACTAAGGTAATACATGTATGTACATGTATCTATCATACAAAAACGAACTGACTTTATAGACCTGCTCTATCAGAAATATGGATAGTAACAGTCCTCAAACTCAGTTAACATTAATTAATTAAAACGTAAATTTGCAAAAGATTTATTTATTAAGCATACTTTGTTGTACAATATAGCACTTCTTTAAAGATTTTGTTTTGGAAATGTTTATGTGCTTTTTAACTTAAAGCCATTAAGTAAAACATGGTTATTTTTGTGAGTGCCATGAAACGAGAACATCCGCCGTTTATTGTCCGGAGAGAAATCCAAGCCAGCCGCGGGTACAGGGTTCAAGAGCATTTCTCATCAAGAGTTTTATTTCTGGTTTACCTGTGAAGCTAGAGGTGTCGTTGATGGACATTTCAGGCACATATTCATTCATATCTAAACGATATTGCAAGACACCGATGCCTATAAACTATTACATAGTCATTTAGTTCCAGTATTACATTATATGCATAATAGTACATACATGCACGAGTTGCTTAAATATATGTTGGTTACTGATACCTATAAACTATTTTGTTTCAATATTACGTTATATGTACATGTATATGCATAGTAGTGCATACGGATCTTGTTCAATGCACTGTTTATACATTTCCGTATTAATGCATTACGATGTCGTCATAATATAATCATGAGTCCCGGAATTTGTCTTTTCTTTGCAAGAAGGGTAGTTAATATGACATATGCTCATATTGCTGCGAGATGAAATATGGCTGAAATGCTATATTGAACTGGCATGTTTCAGATATGTTTAATGTTCTGTTGTAATATGATTTATGTTATGCCAGTATTTGATTTTTGTATGTAAATGAAATAGATATGATGAATATTGTCAGACTTAGAAACATTGTAAGCTTGCCCAAGTGCTCACTACAATATATACCTATTGTAGGCTGACCAAAACGAGTACACCCACCAATACGAATATACCGGCCCATACAGACAATTCGAAAACTACGAGCACTCGGATGAGGAAGAAAACCAGGTGTGTAATGATTATGATAAGTACTTTGGTGTTGAATAAAAATGTGTCGGTCAGAAAACTTTATTAAACACTATAACAAAAGTGGAATTCGCGTAGTGACATGGAACGTTATGGGCATTATGTCTTCGGCAGCATCACTTGGTAAATTACTTGAACAAGAAGATGTTGATATTGCATTTATTACTGAACATAAACTGTTTGATCATTCCATGAATTTCTTTGACTCTATAAACACGCTTTACAGTCACTATACAGTGTGTGATACCTTTGCCTCCTTTGGTACTTTATATTTCAGCAAAGGATGCGTATCTGTTATGTTAAAAACAGTTAGAATTTTCAGTTAGAAAAATGTATGAGATAGAGAGTAATAGAATAGTTGGACTATAAATTTCCTGTAAAAATGATATAAAGATCTTCGCTTTTGCATTATATATGCATTCTGCCAACTATCCAAACACAGATTATTTATAATGCATTAATATATTACAGACAGTTTGCAACTCATACTCGGAGATGGAAATTTTAGGTCTCCTAGGAGATATGAATGCTGAAATCATACGCGTTAACAGCAATACCCAATCGCAGTCATTCCGAAATAGATAGTTCACTAATTTTATCAAACAAAACGATCTGATGTCACTCACACAGTCAGATATATGTAATGGTCAAAATATACTTACCCGACAACAAAAAATACTTTAGATTATGTCATTATGTCTACATCGGATATAGATTTGATATCACAGTCAAGAATACTCGCAAACGATATGTTTAGTGTCTCAGATCATTTGCCTGTTCTATTACAGATTGAACTTATAAACGCAATGGAATAAGATAGAACCATCTCACATAGCCTCATACCAGTCTTCCCTTAAAATACTTTTAAATGATATAAAACATAACACATCGATAACATGTATGACAAAATTGTTTCTAGCATTATCACTGCAGCAAATGCAGCTTTTCCTTAAGCTAAAAATAACAAACATGCACAACCGTACTGGACAAAAGAGGTTAAAGACGCACATACAGTCCAGAGAAGGGCGAGCCGTGAAGATATTAATAATGGAAAACCTAGAGGTAACAGTCCCCTATTTGCAATTTACAAATCGAAAAAATACGCTTTTGTAAAAACTCAAAAAGGAGAAATCCGAAAGATAGAAAAAAAAGCAATGTCCAGTTAGAAGAAGCATGTGAATGCGATAATATATTATTTTGGAGTTTAGTCAAAATGCGAAAAGTGAAAACAACTCTAAATTGTACGCAAATAAAAACTGAGCAGGATTCATCACGTGACCCAAAAATATCACCGACACGTCCAAAAGCTTTTACGAAAAGGTATGTGCACCTTTAGAAAATGATTATTTTGACGAATATTTCAAAACCGTCATTGATAACGCGGTCGAACATTTGAAATTAAACAATTCTTTGCTCCCAAATGACCCGGTCATCTTACCAAATCCAAGTCCACACGTTCTTAGTTAACATGTTACAAGTCTAAAAAACAACAGAGCGGCTTATTTTGATTTGATATGTAATGAACATATAAAATTAGGAGGTTTTGCTCTCTTTGAAGAACTTTGTGAACTCTTTAAACTAATTATAAAAATGGGAACAATACCACAAAAATGTAAAATGGGCATGATTATCACAGTGTTCAAAGATAATGGTAAAGCCCGAACAGAGCCTTTTAACTATAGTCCAATAACTCTGCTCCCGTGCATTTATAAGCTATTCGAAAAACTCATATTCGAATTACTCAGCAATTGGACAATAGATACATGTAAGCAAATAAAGTTCCCAAATTGCCAACATAATGCATACTAAAATTTTTCGGGCGCAATCACCGCATCTTTTAATTTACAAGAATCAATATGTCAAACTACTGAATTAAACAGCAAAACTTACGTCTGTATGCTAGATACAAGGGGAAGCATTTGATACCGTGTGGTTAAATGGCGTATTTTATAAATCACACAAATTAGGCATATACGGAACACTGTGGTCGCTTTTAGTTGACGCTCATTCTGGTATGTCAAGCTGTGTTATTGCCTACGGCGTCAGGTCAAATTTCTTCCCAGTAAATCAAGGAATTCGTCAAGGTGGGATCATTTCCACTTGGGTCTATTAATTGTTCATAAATGAACTCCTAGAAGAAATTCAAGCCAGTAAATATGGTTAATACGTATGACAATACTCTACTAGTAACACGACATTAGAAGACGACATTGCTCTATCTGCTATTTCTCCAAAGTCGTTACAATACATGTTAAATATCGCATTTACTTAAGAAAATACCGGTATGTTGTCAACCCAAGCAAAAGTATCACGAACATTACCGAACCTAGATTTCAACTTGGGACCGGAACTCATTTCCCAGCTCAAAGAAGCAAAACATCTCGGCATATACCTAAATGACTGCATGTTCGACACAAATAAATTGGAACATGCTGTACAGCGAGCAAAATCTTCATTTTTAAATCTTCTCTCAATTAAAATTGAGAACAATTCTCTCAATCCAATTACAGCACCCTCTTAAGTAAGTAAAATATGTATCCCGCGATTACTTTATGGGTATGAACTATGGTCCAATTTAAACAAGTCAGATTATGAACGTCTTGACAAGTTTCAAACATTAGCTGCCAAAAAAAAAAATCCATTTCAAAACAAGGACCAATATGTGCCTTAGCATGCTAGGCTGGCGAAACATTGAATATGAAATTGATTATAGAAAACTTATGTTCCTCTGTAGGCTTTGCACTATGCCACATACCATACTGTCAAATAATATATTTAATGCACGACTTTCAATGTACGTCTGCTCCGCTGATAAAGTACAACTTGGCTTTGTACCGGATATTTGTCGCGATATCTCGTACAGTATATTAACACTTGGATATACCCAAACAAAATCATTTGGAAAAATATATATAAAAGGTGTGTTTCAAGTTTCGAAACTCACAGATGGACCGAGCGAATTATAAGTGATAATGATTTCGAAAGATCTTAATTTCTTCATACAAATATTGAACGCTGTATTCTGTGGGTATTTGCAGATAATACAAAAACTATATATCAAGCATACAACATAAGTAAACGTTGGATAAATACACCATACTGTGGTCAAAATGCACCCTATCTTTGTCAACACTGTGGAATTTGAACAACAGAGGTTGTCACAAGAATGCATTAGCTTTAAAAACAAATAATACATAAATCGATTAATTATTAGATTAGAATTGAATACACAATGTATCTATACTGTACGCTTTCAGTGTATTCATTTATAAATGCTTGTCAAGCTCCGATGTATACTACTGTGTATTTTTGCTGCTATGTATGCATTTGTTTCTATGGTGTTTGTATACGTTCACATGTAATTTATTTGTCAATTCACATGCATGTTTTTGATTTTCTTTCCTTTCACTCTATTGTATATACACATTGCATAAAATGTATTTCCTAATCACTTCGGTGGGTATAAAGAGAATATATAAGTTTATATTATTAGACTCTTTATCGTAATAATGGTGTTTAAAATAATTTTGTAGATATTATTCCAGCCAAAACACTTTCTTCGTTCGAATAGTTAATTTATATAATTAGTTACCTTTTTAGGCATATTAACAATAACACTACAAATCTGCTGTTCGAAGATATAGCTATACTTATTTCTGTTACTGTAAGGAAGAAGCACGGTATGATATATTTACATCATATGTATGTCATGTTGAGAATGTTGTCATTTTCAGGAGATGTTAACTGGTACAGTGACAGGTGTACATCCAGATGGTGGTGTCATCGTGTGGTGGGATCATGGATATGAAGACGGGCCTTACACAGTAGGAATAGGAATCGATGATGTGACAGTCGTCTAGACATACTTGTACACAACTTAAATTGACTGTTTGCTACACATAGTGTTTCCTGTACTAAACATTCATATATACAATGGCATATGATAAGATGATAGATTGAGTTTCGTTTAAATGAAGATGAAGTTTAGTGAGTAAAACAATATTTATATACAATGTATGTATAAATGCGTCTATCTCTAATATGACAACTGACTGTAAAAAGGTGTTAAATGCAGAAAGGGTCATTGTAATTCATTTCAGCATATTTAGCTAAGTTAAAATGGAGGCGATAAATGAATCAACAATTATCAACCTGTTTATTCTCAAGATTGCGGTTAGAGCATGTGGTTGTAATGCATTTCAGCATGTTCCGTAGCATATGTAATGACATTCTTGTAAATAAATAAAGCATTTTTTTGAAACTACTGAAGTTTTCAGGAGTTAACTAGTATTCATAGTTGTTTTAAGGTGTTTTTGATTTGCTTCTTATTTTATCTACTCAGTTAATTACAAATAAGCTTATATACTACAAATAAATTAAATGTATAGTTTAGTAACATACATTGTGGTTGTTTGACTTTTTTGCACAAAATAAGAATTCTGATTTATGAACTCATATTCAACGCATAGACCTATCATCATACCATTATCACGTAATTGGGCTTTAAATCTACAGGAAGGATGACTGTGTAAAGTAATTACATTCGGTGTTGTCAGAATTACTCTCCTTAAATACCAATCTCAATCACTGTCGTCTATTGAAGTAAAGTACGTATGCAACATGTCACATGAATAATTATTGCTTAAAGATGCTTAGAACAGCATTGCTTTGAATTAGGGTTTATGTTAAGGTGCGGCACCATAATATCTTGCTTTTAAATGAACACAGTCCTTACATCACACAGAAACAGAAAGGCAGTATAATATACGAATCAGTAATGTTGTCTGTTTATGTGGCGCTGAAATATTGCGACTTCATTTTCGGAAAATTGATGTGTCTTCATAACTTCATGGGTTAAACACCTGTGTCAGCTCTTATGTAGGTATTACAAACCAAAGTAACGGGAGTTTCTTTTCTTACCATCGTTCCTTGAATGAATTGGTACAAACACACGCCTTACGTAAGAAACTGAAGAATAAGTCCCAACTCGTGTTAATAGTTCATGGATCTTATATGAATACTGAAGAAAAAAAGGATGTATTTAAAGTGATATAAGACAATGAAACAAGTGCAATAAGGATTCAATGTGGTCCAAGAAACCCGCAGCTCTTGATCTAAGATATGGGGTGAGTGGTCCTATATCAAGTGTGTTCAAAGTATATTCCTGGTATCAAAACTAAACTGCAAATGAATCTTGATTTAATCAATAAATGGTGCATAATAAACAACATGTCTTTACATCCCTTAAAAACAAAATGCATGGTCATTGGTTCAAATAATAAACTAAAACACGCAGGTAACCTTCATTTAACAATCAATGATTGCATATTAGAAAACGTTACAACTCAAAAAATATTAGGTGTGTATGTATACAATGTTCTGAATTGGCATAACCATATTGATTATGTTTGCAAAAAAATGAACTCCAGAATCGCATTATTAAAAATCATTATATATCATATATCAGATGAGATGAAGTTAATGTTTTATAGCGGTTACATTCTTCCAATATTCGACTATTGTTGCACAATTTGGGGAAAAGGCAATACAAAATATGTACAAAAAATAAATAAATTGCAAAAACGCATAGCAAAACTTATTTTAAATCGACCTGTTAAATCCCGTTTTTCAGATTTACTAAAGGAATTGCATTGGTTGTCTTTTTCGGACAGATGCAAATACCACACTGCGCTTCTCGTTTATAAGATATTTAACAATATGGCTCAAATATACATGTCAGAGTTAATAGCGTTTTAACAAAATGATTCATATAGTCTGCGTTCTACATCTCGCAAAGATCTTGTACAACAAACGAAACCTAGGACTAATTTATACAAATACTCATTTTCCTATTATAGTTTTAAAGTATGGAATGATATTCCAATGGAATTGAGATTATTAAAAATACAGTCTTTTAAACGAAATTACAAAAATTATCTTTATAACAAAATGTAGAAATTACTTACATATAAAACTTTGCACTGGTTATTTTAGTATCTAAGTAATGACATTAGATTAATTATATAATTCATAATATTATTTGCATTTGAGTGTCTGTCGTAGAGAGAATGATGTTTATTACATAAACGTATCTAATATGTTATTAATATTAGTATAATTAATTTAGAGGGTATGATTTGTGGTGTATGTGTGGTTTGAATGTATGTATGTTATGTTTCCTTTTCTCTTTTCTTTTTTTGTGCTGAAGGCCATATCATGCAATTTAACAGTGTCTAATAATTTGGCTTATAAATACGCACACTCATAACATAGATAGGTATATTTATTCGGGTATATGATGATCTCTTATAAAGCATCTGTGAAACTAAAAAATGATTACATCTATTTCACAAATACATGTACATGAAAATCGAACAAGACAAATTACACAGCTCTTGTACATTTTACAGATGAGAACATATGTTAGTAAGTGTATTATATATAAACACTTGATAGTATCTACGAAATGATGTATAATAAAATATTATAATTTCTTAAAGGTTTTACACCAAGGACAACCAATTAAAGTTGTTGAACAAACTCTTTAACACACTTTGCCACTGGATTATGCCACTGTTTACTTATGTTTATGATACTTTACGAAATAATAAACGTCTGATGTTAATTGATAAACAGTAATAATGCAAACTATAACCAACTTGTAAACTTAAAGACATAAATTCTTGAACAAAAAATATATATAGTATCGAAAATGTTTCGTTGAGTTTATAATATGTTAAAGACCACCTCCGAAAAGAGACTACACTGCGAATAAAGACCAGCAGGGAAAACACCATATTTGTAGCTTCCCAACAGTGGTCTTTGTTCACAGGTTTGACTGTATTAACAAATACATATCAAAAATGAGTTTTGTTCTTTTTTTGTTTTTCACCTGTTACTGCATGCCAATGTGTTACATAACTTGGCAGATAATTTTTATTTTCATCTCGTATAGCTTAATAAAAGAAAGTGCAAAATTGGACTGCTTTACTACTTGGTTCAGTGAAATACTAACATTAACCTAGTCAAAATAGCATTATTTCTCTCATTTCGTGATAGCATGAGCGATTCATGTTTTTTTAAATGTTTATACAAACATATATATAACAAACATATATATATGGATATGTAAACTACTTGTATTTTCTGATAATCTTGTTATACCCGTATGCTTTGCACGTGCTGTAATTGACAGCGATTAACAGGAGTGCTAGAAATGCTTATAGTGCTACTCTAAAACCTGTAAGATTAAAATATGTGTAAAATGTAAAATAATATTTTCTTATTATTTCAAACTTATATTTGCAAGGTTATTCTTTTCATTTGGAAACAGGAGTAATTATACTATTTGTAATATTCCTGCTTAAGATCAGTTTTAGCGCACAACTCATCAGAGTCATTAGGTCAGACTTAACAAGAAGAAACGTCAATACAGTATCAAACGCGGCCTTTTAAAAAATGTAGAAACTTAACTCCGATTAAAATGTTAGGGTAAAATATATAGAATCGGTTGGGAGCTTTTGCTTTATGTTGAAGTGTAATATAAAAAGTGCTTTTTTATCGCCCGGAACACATTTGTACACCTTTGTATGAGGATAATGATACAGACGAGAAAAACACATTGCCAACAACATTTAAAAAACGTCACACAAATTGATAGAAATCCAAAATTCGTACAACACACAGTTCATTTAGGATAATGTGAAAGTGACGCGGCAAAAATCCAATGTTTTTTCTGTAAATTCATATCCAATATGTTTGTGTAAATTCATTGGGTAATGTAATGATTATATATTTACTTGCACGCATGATCCAACTATTTTACAATGGTCGTAAACATTTGTGTATACAAATATCTATTTACATCACTATCACATTATCTAAAATAAACAGATAAAATGTCGTCGCCATTAATTATTGTGACAACCATTTGGTGTTGCGGTGAAGTACAACCAATCTCGTCCTTTTTATCATTTATGTTAACATCGAGTCAATATTTATGTTTTCATCTGCGTATGATTTACTTTCGTAATAATAAAAAAATGAGTAGAGCAATTCACAGATGGCATTACACTTAGATATAATTCATCATCACAGAAGTTTCCTATGTGTGTACAAAAGGTGTACATGTAGAGCGCAAACGGTTACTTACATGAATATAATTTACCTTTCAAGAGTTGCCTGTCTTGTAATATTCTATGCCTGAAAGCGCACACTCGCTTTCGAAACAGTTTTAATTATCTTTAAGAAAATACTAAGGAGGATTTCGTTTTTTCTTTAAATACACCTTTTTTCGACGATAAAAGGAAACATTCCAGTTTATTTTTAATCCCGCTTCAGCAGGGGCGGATTCCCCGTGCGTTTACATATATTACAACAAACACAAGAGATTAGGCCGATGCTATATTCTCTATAGGTTAAACACAGTTTCATGCGAATTAAAAAAATATGATTCTGCCACATGCAGCAAGAGATGTTCTAGGATTCATGTTTGCTAAATAGTGTAGCAAACTGCTCTAATTATCTTGCATATTTAGGGGGTCAACCGGTCTATAAAATCTAACAATGAGTGTCATATATCAAAATGTTCAGCAGGTTCTGGACAATACGAAACGGAAGTTCATTTTTACCAAAATGGTTGGAGTCGACAGAAATCCAAGATGGCGTCCAAGATGGCCGCCATAATGTAGAAAACAAGCAAATATACCTTTTTCTGTCACTACATTGTTGTGTATGTACATATTAACACCAAATTTGTTTTATTTTCACTTCACATTTCTTCTCTTTAAAAATTTGTAATCATGGTTATTTTAAGTTATAGAGGTCAAGGTCAAACTCAAGGTCAAAGGTCAAATTTTGGGAAAATTGGACTTTCGGATACATATTTTTCTATGTTACATTCCTTATATGAAACATATCAACATTAATTATTCACCAAAATTTACAACAATGTATATTCTTCAAATTATTAGCACTGTTTAGTTCAGATATGCTGTTGCCATGGAAATCCAAGATGGCGTCCAGAAAGGTCGCCAAAATTGGGAAAACAACCAAATATACCCTTTATTTGCTACTTCTTTGTCATTTATGTACAAATAAACACCAATTTAAAGCTGTTTTGTTTTCACTTCACATTAGTTTTCTTTAAAAATTTGTAATCATGGTTATTTTAAGATATAGAGGTCAAGGTCAAACTCAAGGTCAAAGGTCAAATTTTGTGAAAATTGTACATTCGGATACATATTTTTTATGTACATTCCTAATATGAAACATATCAACATTAATTATTCACCAAAATTAACAACAATGTATTTTCTTCAAATTATTAGTTTAGTTCAAAAATGTTGTTGCCATGGTTATCCAAGATGGCGTCCAAAAAGGCCGACAAAATTGGTAAAACAACCAAATATACCCTTTATTTGCTACTACTTTGTCATTTATGTACATATTAACACCAAATCTTCTTTATTTTCACTTCACATTAGTTTTCTTTAAACATTTGTAATCACGGCTATTTAAAGATATATAGGTCAATGTCAAACTGAAGGTCAAAGGTCAAATTTTGTGAAAATTGGACATTCCGATACATATTTTTCTTTGTTACATTCCTAATATGAAGCACATCAACATTAATTATGCACCAAAATTTACAACAATGTATATTGTTCAAATTATTAGCACTGTTTAGTTCAGATATGTTGCTGCCATGGTAATCAAATGTGGCGTCCAAAAAGGTCGCCAAAATTGGGAAAACTACCAAATATACTCTTAATCTGCTACAACTTTCTCATTTTTGTACAGATTAACACCAAATCTTTTTTATTTTCACTTCACATTAGATCTTTTTAAAATTTGTAACCATGGTCAGTTCATAACATGATCAAGTTATAGATGTCAAACTCAAGATCTAAGGTCAATTTTGTAAAAATTGGACATTTGGCGAGATGTTTTTCTTTGTAACATTCCTAATATGAAGCATATCAACAGTAATAATCTGACAAAATTTACAGCAATGTTGTTTTACAAATATTTGGCACTGTTAGGTTCAGATATGCTGTTGCCATGGTTATTCAAGATGGCTTTCAAGATTGCCACCAACTTGGAGAAGACAATCAAATAATCCCTTTTCAGCCGCTAGTTTGCCTTATATGTACATATCTACACCAAACCAGTTTTAATTTTAATTCACATAAGTTTTCTTTTAAATATTCACTCATGGTCATATTTAGTTGTAGAGGTCAAGGTTAAACTCAAGGTCAAAGGTAAAAATTTGGCATCCCGCATCCGACAAGATGTATTTCTTTGTTACATTCCTAAAATGAAACATATCAACAGTAATTACATATTTTATGTGCAGCAAGGACAATTCTTAAACAGACTCATGTACTTTCTTGCATTCATTTTCCAGTATTATTCTATCTTTAGGACAAATAGAACTTTTTGACTGCTGCCTAATTCCGTCTATTCATAGTAACAGAAAATCCAATTTTAGTAAATTACGTCACAAACTGACTCCACATCTCTTGTACTTCAGTGTTTGATTTTGCTTACATTGTTATCCTGATGAAGGTCCAGGAAGGATCGAAACTGGTAGATATTAAAATGTTGTCAATTCCTGCCAGTTGTATGACATGTAGTTTTTTTTAGTTGTTTACAATTAAGGTGGGAGCACACTATAAATGTTTTCTCTCATCTACCAAAGTATTTTGTACCAATTAAAACTAGACGATATTTCTGATTAAGATCTATATTTGATTTGACGTTATTTATGTACATTACGTTACAATGTCGCGCCCTATCTATCTATCTTCCGTTCAGTCAAACCCCTACTGGGGACCTAGACTTTGCACGTCTACTAGCAAGAATGTTAAAAAGAGTAAAAGTAAGGAAAAGTAAAACAAGAAAGAGAATGGTTAAAAACAAGTTAAAAGCAGGACAGGTGTATCTATGGTGAGATGTGCTCAATCTGGCTTACAGCCTGACTGAACACTGGTCCAGACGAGATGACTACATCTGGAGGCAGGGCATTCCAATGGATAACTGTGCGTGGGAAGAAAGTCAGATGACGTTGGCACATGGACGAACGATTGGGAATGAGTGGTTCTGGATGATCTTGTGTTGGATTTCAGGTAGTCCGGTAAGGGAATAGCAACCTGGTTATGGATGATGTTATAGAACATAACTAGGCGCTGGTCAATGCGTCGGAGTGCAAGGGTTCGCCAGTTCAGAGAGGACAGCATATTGTCAACACTAGAAGTACGGCCGAAATCACGTTTGACCCAACGGGCAGCCCTGCGCTGCACCGACTCAAGTTGGTCTATGAGAGTTCCAGTGTGGGGTGACCACACAGTGGAACTGTACTCTAGCTGGGGGCGCACAAGTGTTTTGTATGTTTGTATGCCCTTTTTATGTCTGTTGTACGGTGACAAACGTTGTCTTATATTTATTATACTGAGATCAATTTTTGGTGTATAATGATAAAACTTGCATCAAAATGAATATTATTTTAATAGTTAGTACTGTTATGCTCAGATATGTTGTTGCAATGGTTATTCAAGATGACATCCAATATGGCAGTAAAAGGAAATAATTACTTTTCTGTCATGTTTTGTCATTCTTGTTAAGATTTACCCAAAACCCGTTTTATTTCTATTTCACCTCAAGTCTTTTTATAATTTTAGTAATTACTATTTTAGATGTAGTGATCAAATGATAATGTCAAATTCAAAATCAAATGTACAAAATCGTGAAAATTGGACAACCGTCCAGATACAATCATGTTGTTTTTATTATATGCCTAATACAAAACATATCGACAGTATATTCCAGAACTAACATATGAAATGTTTTCATCTTCATCGCTGTTAGGCTCAGATGATTTTATGTTGTTTCCATGAAAATACATGTGGCTTACTAGATGGCCGCAAGAATTGAGAAAACCAAACATACCCAATCTTGTAATAATCCCAAGACCTGATTTAATTGTCCTTCACTTCAAGCTGCTTTTAAGGCCCAAAGGAAATTACATTTGACACAAGGCAAATATGTTTTCATAGTTTGATTCTCAATTAAAAAGTATTGTCACAATTCGTACCTTTGGATCTGTACCAGATAAGAAAACTTTTGTTTTTTTTTCTCACAAGTGATTGGTTTGATCATCACTGGAGTCTCAAGACCGATTTATGAAAGCCATGGTAGCCCTATATTGCTCACCTGAATACAACTACACTGAATAATATGGTCATTGTCAATGTCACAGATATACAAACCTCAAACTACGAATATATGATGTTCATCTCATTCTAACCATAGAGGTATGATTTGAACAAACTTGGTAGAGGACCACCCAGGTTGTCACAACTCAAACACCTAAGCTGTATGTCTTGCAGTATGTAACAAGAAGAATTACAAAAAAACTCGAATGCTATTCGATCCTCCGATAAATTCCGCGCCTCTGCCTGTATGTTGTTTTCTTGTACGTTTAATATACTCAACCGGTTTAAAAACACAAAAGTGGCAAAATATTTATTTTAACAGTGTTATCGTGTTTCAAATCTATTCAATTTTCATACACAACAAAAACAATATAAAAATTGAATTCTTGTAAAAGTTTCAATAATTCATCGCAAATAAGACTACAATGAAATAAAAACAATAGCATCATTGAAATAAAAATGTTCAACAGGGGAAATCTTTGCGTTTCTAAATCGGTTAAGTGTAATTATATGAAAAATGTAAAACGTAGCATCACCTACCTTGTTTTACCTTTTAATTTATCCACATATGGAGTTCCGAACGCTCCGCATATGATTTTTACCGAAGTGCATTTTGCACTTCATATGCGGGTTCCCCCGGCATGGCAGTGCCAAATATTTGTAAAACATAATTGCAGTAACAAAACTAGACTGGTAAAACTTGCCTCATTTTGTAAAATTATTTCATCCCATTTCAAAAATTGACTCACTCTCCTAAATTGAACTCTATAAAGGTATTGCACAGAAATCTACATTTATATCTATGATATACAGAAAAGGGTATTTGTTCCTCAAAATATCACATGTTTATTGTAGCTAGGATATAACAAATGTACATGTTTATATGATCCAATGCTTGTAATAAGCCTTGATCAGAAATAAAACTTAAAACTTATAAATTTTGTCAGATTATTACTGTTGATATGGTTCATATCAGGAATGTAACAAAGAAAAACGCCTTGCCAAATGTCAAATATTCACAAATTTAACATTTGGCCTTGAATTTGACCATGGTTTGACAAACTTTACAATTAATAATGGTCATGAGATTGAAGAGAACTTGTGTAAAGTAAAGATAAAATAGATTTGTTATCAATCTGTACATACCGGAAAAAGTAGTGGCAGGTAAAGGGTATATTTGGTATTTTTCTTAATTTTGGCGGCCTTTTTGGATGCCATCTATGATTACTATAGCAACAAAATATCGATGGCAACAACACATCTAAGCCCAACTGTGCAAATTATTTGAAAAATTTACATCGTTTTTGTTTTGGTTAATAATTAATGTTGATATGTTTCATATTAGGAATGTAACATAGAAAAATATGTATCCGAATGTCCAATTTTCACAAAAATTGACCTTTGATCTTCAGTTTGACCTTGACCTCTATAACATAAAATAACCATGATTACAATTTTTTAAAGAAAACTAATGTGAAGTGAAAATTAAACAGATTTGGTGTTAATATGTACATAAATTACAAAGAAGTAGCAAATAAAGGGTATATTTGGTTGTTTTCCCAATTTTGGTGACCTTTTTGGACGCCATTATGGATTACCATGGCAACAACATTTTTGAACTAAACAGTGCTAATAATTCAAAGAATTAAATTGTTGTTAATTTTGGTGAATAATTAATGTTGATATGTTTCATATAAGGAATGTAACATTGAAAAATATGTATCCGAATGTCCAAATTTCCCAAAATTTGACCTTTGACCTTGAGTTTGACCTTGACCTCTATAACTTAAAATAACCATGATTACATTTTTTTAAAGAAAACTAATGTGAAGTGAGAATTAAACAGATTTGGTGTTTATTTGTACATAAATGACAAAGAAGTAGCAAATAAAGGGTATATTTGGTTGTTTTCTCAATTTTGACGACCTTTTTGGACGCCATCTTGGATTACCATGGCAACAACATATCTGAACTAAACAGTGCTAATAATTTGAAGAATATACATTGTTGTAAATTTTGGTGAATAATTAATGTTGATATGTTTCATATTAGGAATGTAACATAGAAAAATATGTATCGGAATGTCCAATTTTCACAAAATTTGACCTTTGACCTTGAGTTTGACCTTGACCTCTATAATTAAGAATAACCATGAGATCAAATTTATAAAGAGATCTAATGTGAAGTGAAAATAAAACAGATTTGGTGTTAATCTGTACATACACGACAGTGTAGTGACAGAAAAGGTATATTTGCTTGTTTTCTACATTATGGCGGCCATCTTGGACGCCATCTTGGATTTCTGTCGACTCCAACCATTTTGGTAAAAATGAACTTCCCTTTCGATTTGTCCAGAGCTTGCTGAACATTTTGATATATGACACTCATTGTTAGATTCTATAGACCGGTTAGGTGTTTTCAACCACAGGGTATTTGCTACACTAAAACAGACGTCGTCTAAGTCAGATACATGTACTCGTTTTGCTATAAAAGTGTCTTCTTACAACCGTAAAAATTATACTTTAAACATAGACGCAACCAATTTATCCTCGGCTTCGCCTCGGACAAATTGGTTGCGCTTAATTTATCCTCGGCTTCGCCACGGACAAATTGGTTGCGCTTGTGTATAAAGTATACCTCTTACGGTTGTAAGTAGACACAAAAAGGCAAAATTCGTACTGTATCTATTACAAACTAGGTATCTGGTACGACCTTATTTACTGTATTGATTTTGTGTTAAACTTACTAGGGTTCTAACAAATGTATGGTATTTCTTTTAATATTTACAAAACACCAAACATTAATTAATTTTCAAATCAGTTTGGTTACACCTATAAAGAAATTATTCTCAGAGAAAACCCGCTTCAAGTTTTAAACTCTTTTGCATGGAATGGGATTTTGTGCGTGTAAACATTGCTTAATTTTACACGAGTGTTTACTTCTTTGCTTTAATAATGCAGTTTATCCGCAGCACACGTACAATAATCTAATTCTCATTGTTCACTTGTACATTGTATATGGAATAAGTAACATGTAGTATTTTCCTTATGTTCTTCTAAACATCATCTTGCTCATCTGTAATGAGTGATCAATTATGAAACTATGGTAATACATAGTACTGTTGTAAATTCCGTTTAAGTTTGCCACAAAACAGTATTTATACCACCAGCCTCCTTTATGACTTTCGGCACAGTTGCCCGTATTAGTGTCTAAGTCACGGTCATACGTTGAAAAGCTGCCGCCGTTGTGAAAAGGACCGAATGAATGGGTGTCTGAAACTAATAAAGAACAATATTTCAAAAATTGTATGACTCATGTGTAGGGTATATGGACGTTTATCTTAACATTTAATTTTACTGAGCAATAAGAAACAAGTATACGGTGAAATTTAGTACATCTAATAATAAATATTTACCTTGTGTTTACAAGTGCATCAAAATGTGTGTAATATAAAATTTGATACTATGACAGTCGAAAAGAGAAAAACTCCATCAGCATTTGCAGTTTAAACAGAGACTGTGCATTTGAATATATATATTTCTAGAAGAGAAAACTTTCTTACTGTCCCCGTTCTTTGATCTTATATATACAAACAACATGTTTAAAAATAATTTTTTAAATTGTCTGGGCTCATTTTGCATTATATGCGTATATAAGGTGTAGTCAAATATCAAGATATTGTTATTTATATATGTACATGTATTTATAAGGATGTGTTGTTTACTTTGACTAACACAGACTGTAAAATATATGTTTGTGTTGATATTTTCATCAACCTTAGAAATGTGATATTAAAGAGATGCAGCACTCGATGAAAGCTGCTGCTAATTCATATGCCATATATACATTTATGTAAAATAATACTTTATTTTACCGTTCAGATTGACCATCACAATATGAAAAAAACGTTTATCATTGATTAATACCAACAGAAAAATAGTATGTATATAAATTATATACTATGTGAAGAATATGTTGTCCGTCCCAGGTGAAGGGTGAAGTCCGGGCCGGGCGAGAGATAAAAGTTTTCAAACTGTTCAAAGGCTCTTGTTCCATTTGCCGATTCTAGATTGATACGTAGATCTGTTTGTCCTTGGCTTGATATTTCCTGTATGTAATTTAGACCTGAAATAAAACAAATATGAGTTCAGATGAAAGTAAATCACAGAAGCTTCGCTGCTATTAAGACGACATTCATAGTTTAATGTTAATTCAATATTTGAGAAGTGAATAAGGGTAAGTGTAACACACCTGCGCAGTATAGAGGCCCAAAAGTGTTTCGCAATAACAGCTATCACACAGGTAAGGTATTTTCCCTAGTAAAGATATTACGAGATTATGACAAAACCTACTGTAACTAAACTCTGTACATATAAAGTAATACATACCTAGCCAAAACTCTGATTTCAAATTTCCAAATCCGTGTTTATATTCGGTAAAGTTTCTGTAGAAATCCAATGATCCGTTGAAACGGTACTGAAATACCTATTTGAAAATAAACGATCCCTATCATGTTGCTATTGTATGAATCTAAGATACTATCCAATTTTATCAACCTAGCCTAAGTAACCACTCAGACTGTCTTGAATATACCAAGTGCAAATCTATTAACAAATTTAGTTATTGTATGAAATAATATATTCATTAATTGTAATTGGTAGAACGCCAGTCACATGACTCAGTATATCAACGGATATATACTGGATGCGGTAAACAACATTTCGCAACGTCAATTTTCTATCTGTCAAAAGGTTTATCAATATAAACAAAAAGTCTGTGTTTCAATGCATTATATAAGCCCTTATTCAAAGATTTGGGCAAGACTCTCTCATAATCAATTTCAAGGCGAACAAGCAGAATGACTCCTCTTTGCTAAAACTAAGTCGCTTGCAACATTGTTGTGTGAGATTCATGCTCCTTGCTATATTTAGCAACACTAACATTACCGTAATTAAAACTTGTCATAATTTTTTACCCTATCAAAATTTAGGCGGTTGGCGAGAACACTCACGGATATTTATGATAAAGATTTTAACCTACAAAGAAGCTGTAGTCGTCAAAAAGAAAGCGCAGTCAGTATAATTGCAAGCATGGACGCTAAGATACCCGAGTTCAATTATGTTGTTGTATTTTAGCTGTACACCATTGGACATGTCAAGTGTTCAATTTATTATGATATATAAGTGATTCTCTCAGCTGGATAACACGACTTATATGGTAACCACGCCCGAAATTATCGATGCACGATATCAATAAATAAGACTAGATATGTATGTATTTTTATATCAAAATATTTTAGAAGTTATCATATATCTCTACTGTAAATTCCTTCCGGATAACTTACCGTCCAGCCCCCTTCATATGTCGTCATGTCACAATATACCTTGATGTTTTGGTGAGTTTTCCACGTGACTATTGTATAAACACCATCAAATATTTGTCCAGCAAAATGATAAAGATCATAGCAATCTGTAAGCACTGAAAGCGTTAAATTTATTTTACAGTAAAATGGTATGCTTTAACCTTGATAAGATGCGCAATGATTTAGAATGTGCTACATGTTTTACCAATTTCGTCACTTCGTCCAATTAAACACTTTGTCATGTCAATAGATCTATAATAAGAGAATTATTCCTTTTGCATATTTTAAAATCTCGAATACGTCAAAAAAAACAAAAATAATATCAAACAGGGAAAGCCACGTACCAAAAACGCAGCCTCCCCAAAACGAGCCCCACAGCACCCAGAAGTGCACACCACCAACACACACACACACAACACGCACATACACACAATCATGTACACACACACACGTACACTACAAACACACACTAGCATACAAAGCACGAGGACAAAACGAACAATTATAGGAACACAGTGGGGCACCGCCTTGGAACGGTCAGTGGCAAAAACACCACTGGGGAGCTTAAACCAGTTTATGGTGCGCACCCAACCTCACTCTTACCCCCACCATGTTCCAAAGTCACAGGACAGTGTAAATAAAAGTAATCCCTGCTAGGTGAATCTCTAACACACGCAATGGAAACAAAAGGCATGGTATGTAAAACACACAAATACTCGTGTATAAATATATAAAAAGCAAACCTTGAGAACCAAAAAACGTATGTACTCAATGCCTTTGCAGAAGGCAGAGCACCAAGAGAAACACCCTTAGGGGCCCGACGAAACAGGCCAGAGGACAGAAATCAAAACAGTTTCGTCCCAGTGGGATTTAAAAACTGTCCATCACAGAGTCCTCCCCTTCTTCCGTCAGACACAATCAAAGAGGGAAGCATAGCGTCCAACTGTAAACGGGTTGAACACCAAACATGCGGTGTGTCTCAAAATAGTTGGGTCGTAACCTCTTTTAACAAAACGTTTTATAATTTTAGCAAATACAGTTGGAAAATTGCCATGACCCAAAATCTTACGAAGTTTGTAAACCACATCCCCATAAAAATCGGGTTTTGAAATACCTTCTCGCAGAAGAGTCTTTAGATTACTATTGAATTTCAAAACCAAATCAGAATTACGATAGTAAAATTTAGCAAAATATTTACGCAATTTGTAATAACGGTAGCCCTGTTGAAGAAGTTTATTTGTAATATATTGATTACGTTCATTGAAATCCTCAACATGACTACACGCTCTGGCAAACCGAATTAACTGAGAAATGTCTACACTAATAACCCTACAGTACGCAATCACACCAAACGCTGGAACTATGAAGAATTTCACGTTGTCTAACTGTGAACAAAACACTGCCGGCAGGCCATTATTATCAAATATAAAGATGTAAATTAATTGAGACATAACTTCACATACACACAATAACGAATACGCTTGTAAGCTCCGAATACGCACAGACTATTTTATAAGGGGTTAACCCGAGGTACTGTTCTGGAGCGTCAAATTATCAAAGAAACCTTTACCTGGGGGTTTACGTTGTTTGTACCATGCCTAACCAGGCTCAACTTTCTATTTTAAATACCCATTTGTACTTACGCGGTGAGTTAAATATGATAAAGTAAAGATACACGAACAACATTGCCAATGTGTCAGTACGTACCACGTTCACAACTCTTGCCTGTGAAGCCTGGAGTGCATGCACATGTGTAATTGTTGATACCGTCAATACATGATCCATTAGCACAATCGATAGAGGTACATTCATCTATATCTATAAGTATACATATTCATTGTTTACAAACTAATATACACATTTTTTAACATTTTTACTTACGCAGTGAGTTTAATATGATTATGTAAAATTAGAAAATTAATTTTTCAAAACGACATTGTGAATGTATCACTTTTGTACGTACCACGTTCACACCTCGTGCCTGTGAAGCCTGGATTGCATGCACATGTGTAATTGTTGATACTGTCAATACATGTTCCATTTCCACAATGGCTAGAGGTACAGTCATCGCTATCTGTAAGTATAAAGTCTCCGTGTTTACGAACTTTTTATATATATGTGTGCACATTTTTACTTACGCAGTACAATAATAATGTGTAAGTATATTATATACATTACTGTATAAGACACGCATAATAAGTGGATGTAGTAAACGTGGCATGATGTCATTTACAAGTTGTTCAGTTATATTCTAGGATGCCTAAAATGTCATAAATGAATCAAATAATGTTTAATGCAAGGTCACATTGAACTTCTATCTAGTGACCCCAGAATAGATATGTCCATGAGGAATGTCCCTATCAAATTTGGATATCTGGGTCATAGTTATTGAGCGGATACTGTTTCTAAATGCGAGATCGCTGTGACATTCACCTTTGACCTAGTAATCCAAAAGTTTAAAGGGTTCATCTACTATCCATGACCAATGTCCGTATCAAGTCTGATATGTAGATAAAAGCTTTTTTAGGTTATTGGGCGAAAACCGCTTTTTAAAATTTAAGATGAACATGACATTGACCTTAATCCAGACACCTAAACTTCATTTAATGTTCATTTCCAATGTCCCTATTAAGTGTGGGACCTCTTGGTTAAAGTCTCTTAAGTTATTGAGTGGAAACTGTTGTTAAATGCGAAGTCTATGTCACCTTGCCCTTTGACCCAGTGACCTCAAAATGAGGGAATTTTAGATGAAGATTCGTCAAGCTGGCAAATCGTTGTTTTGGCCCCTTGTAATTTAAAGCTTGCAGTATAATATACTAAACTCACTGTTCCAACTACTGAACCATTTCTTTAAGATTCTATTTGCATGTGGTTTGGTATCACGAAATGATCGCAATTCTTAAACATACATTTTGGAGGAGCATTCCATTTGCCAGATGATAAAAACGTCATTAAAGTTGGCCCAGCTAATATGTTTCTCTCGTCACATTCAAATTCAATCAAATTTCCGTGTTTGGATTCACTACTATTGACAATGTTTCAGTATTCGAGATATCAGTATATTGTGGACAGCGTCCACCCATTTCAATGTTTTATTGTGAAAGAAAAAAAAACAACATAAGTTTTATTTTTTCGAGACCTGTACCACAAAACTATTTGCATGTTTGACTTTATATATACAATACATTATGGTAAGGAACTCGTTTGAAGTGAATGGCAAATATGCCTTAAGACATTTGATACTGAATGATCAGATCTGAGGCAGTTTCTTAACTGAAGTCATCATTATAACGGCCTAAGACATATTTTACAGGGTACATGTTCACTTCCTTAAAAAGACCATTGGGATTGACATCTTTCCGCTCTCAAAATAAGTTGACGAGAATAAACATACCTTGATTTATTGAAAATATCAAACAGAAAGGACATATAGTTGTTATATGATAATTCTTTATTTATAAGCGACAAGCATCCTAATTAGATTAAAAGTTCAGATTATGTTAAAATCTTTACGAGCACGACTAAAGCTTATTCGCACCATTATCTGGATTTTATAATTCACATATATGATTGTCGTGTGTATAAAGTCATATCCCTTTTGTGTTTGTTTAGCTCGATTTTGAAAAAAAGTTTCCAAACTATTGAGCTATTTCCAGACGTGAAGCTGTTTTCTCCTTTTAATCGATTTAATCAACATCATATTTAAAGTTTAATATACAATAGCATTACTAACCTGAGTTAGAAGTCGCGAGTAGAGAAATAATGATCCAAACTGAAATAACGAATAACAAGACCATTGTCGTCATCACACATTTTAACAAGCGCGGCTGAGTTTATTTTCTTTAGTTTCTGTCGTTATATTATCAGGTATCTTTTAAGTTTAGTTTCTGGCGATATACTATCAAAGGTTTTATTTTTTTAAAAGTCTAATGTTTGGCGCGGCCTTGTCTTTAGAATTCTATCTATTTTCTTTAGTTTCTGCCGTTTTACTATCAGCTTTTAAAAATGAAGGCTCTTTATCAGTAAACCGGAAATAGAATTCTATCTGTTAAGTTTAGTTTCTGGCGATGTACTATCAAAGTTTTATTTTTGAAAAAAGTCTTAATGGGATAAAGAGTCTTGTATTGCAAATAGGGCGTGATCTTCTCCTTCTATGTGTAAAAGAATTAAAATTCTATCTATTTTGTTTAGTTACTGCTGTTATATTATCAAGGCTCCTTTAAGATGACACATACATTTAAAATAAGTGACCTTGCCCTTATGTCAGTGAGTAAAACCTATTCTTTTGTATAGTTTCTAGATAGAGAGATATTTAGAGAGATAAAGCTACACAGAGATAGAGAGAGAGAGAGAGAGAGAGAGAGAGAGAGAGAGAGAGAGGGGGGGGAGGCAGAGAGAGAGAGAGAGAGAGAGAGGGGGGGGGGAGGCAGAGAGAGAGAGAGAGAGAGAGAGCGAGCTAGAGAGAGAGAGAGAGAGCAATAGCGAGAAAAAATTAGAAGTAAGGATACAAAACCATAGACAGACAGATATATCAACTTACAATGAATGACAGTTAAAAAACCGTGCATTTCCCGTAGTTGCTTCTCATTCAAACTGTATCAAATGAATGACAGTTAAATAAACCGTGCATTCCCCGTAGTTGCCTCATTCAAAATGTATCAAATGTAGCAACCAATTATTACATCTAATTCATTTTTGTAAAAACTGTAAGTAATATCACAAAACTTACTCAAATCTTACAGCGAAATAAACAGATGATCATATAAATTATTCGTTGAAATTGTAAAAAGAATGTAAATTCCTTCACCATCTTCCAACAATATTTGCACAACTTTATAAAAGAATAAATAATATCACATAATTTGCAATTCTTTCAGCTTGTGGAAAGAAAGCTAACATCAGAGCTGTGAAATATACCCAGTATAATATAGTATGTTGGTCATGACGTAAATATCATACCGTACATCATATGACGTCACGATTTTCAACTGAAATCGAACTGAAACTTTTTTAGGTCGGCTAGTTTGAACATGTCTTTCAATATTGTGCTTCTATATGTAGAAATTGTAGATTTATGATAATAATACTTATCTAGTAAAAACAAAATAAAATGTGTCACATGCTACAGAGACCCACTGAATAGACAGAGGTAATACAGTACAAGGGTGTACGGTTTGGGTCCGGATTCCAGAATTTAATTGCAATGTTTACTTCCGGATTATCAACAGAAGCAGACGAACCAAACAATTTGACAAATGACAGGAAGAATGCTTAATCAATTTTAATAATTTAACATGCTTTTGATATGTTGTACAGTCAGTATATCTGCAGCTACCGATTCCACCCTGACAAAGGTTGCAAGCATTGATGTAAAAATTTTATCCAGGTGATGAAGTTTCGGATAAAAATTAAGAATGACATTCTGTCATAGAAAAATTGTTGAATGTGTTGATGAAACACAAAGGTTTAACACACACATAAACTCTTTTAAGGTATGTAAATTCTCATATGTTTAATAAATGATGAAGAACATCAATATCAAATTTTCATGCGTTCAAAAGAATGTGTCTAATGTTCGGATAGCTTTTGAAAATATAAGTCTGTAGATGTCTTCTGAGTTCATTATTCTACATTTATTCATATAGATGTACATGTATATTGATTCGAACCATAAAGAACTAAATGATATGATATCAATATTTCAAGTAAAAGCTTATCTTGTAAAGAATCAAGTCAAAACACCGGTATATCAAATGAGATATATACAGTTAAACTAAATAAGTGCACTGTCGACGATGTGGACTCTAACAGAAAATTGCCAGAGCTATCTGATATAATTCACAGGAAAGAATTCAAGGTAATATCTTTAAACATTCACCATATCTTACCAAAACTTGAAGAATTAAAATTAATACTGACTGATAATGCTGTAACAATTTTTGCACTATGTGAAACATTTCTCACAAACATCATCAGTAATTCTGAATTATCAATTAAAGGTTATAAAACTGAGAGAAAAGACAGGATCGGTAAAGCGGGAGGTGGCCTACTGATATACTTAAATGAAAAACTACCATACTCTAGACTATACAATTTAGAAACTACAGATATAGAATCAGTATACATAGAAATATCGTATCCATGTTGCAAACCATTTGTGATTGTTTTTGTTTACAGACCTCCTTCGGTAAAAAGGACTGGATTGAAAAATTTGAAACAAACTTAAACACAACTGCAGATAAATACAAGGAGTATTATCTTATTGGTGACTTTAATTTTGGCTATGACCCGACATGCGGTTTTAAGAATTCAAATTGGGTAAAGTTCCAAACCAAAATTGGTCTGACTCAAATGATTAAAAACCCAACACGGGTAACTAAGTCATCATCATCCATAATAGATCATTTATACTGTTCAATGAATGAAATATTGTTGATGTGAAGGTTTTTCCACTAAGCATAAGTGATCATTTCCCTATTTATTTCAGTAGAAAGATTCGTAACCTCTATAAAACGGACACCAATACCCATAAATCAATAAAATACAGGTCGTATGCAAACTTTGACTGCGATAGTTTCAGTAATGACATTTTGCGTTCTGATCTGCATAAAATAGAGACTATACGAGATCCAAATATCTCGATGGACATGTTTTATAAAATCTTTATATCTATCTTAAATGTCCATGCCCCAAATAAACAGAAGCGAGTTAAACGAGACTGTCAACCCGAATGGTTAAACAGTGAAATAAAAGACGCACAAAAGCTGCGTGATTACTACCACACTGTTAAAGATTGGAATAATTATAAATGCTGGAGAAATAAAGTAAACTCTCTTATAGAAAAGGCAAAGAAAAACTATTACAATAACGCCATTAATAATAAAACAGAGTCGAAACATATATGGAAACATATTAAAAATCTTACTAATTCAGATAAAGGGTACATAACAATCCCTTGTAAACTTATTGTTGAAGATGAAGAAATAACTGACAATCAGAAAATACTTAACACTTTCAATGAGCATTTCATTAATATAGCCAACTTCCTTAGCAAAACCACATTTTCTGAAAATTCGTTCAAAGAGCTCGAAAGAAAAATTGACTTGCATTTAGTAACAAAAAATTTTGATTTTAAATACATTTCACCTCTTGAAGTTAAAACTATAATAGATAAATTAGATATTTCTAAGGCAACAGGAGAGGACGGTATTTGCCCGAGAGTTTTAAAAATGTGTGCAGACTACATAACCATACCGATTTCAAGTGTAATCAATAATAGCATTGACTTAGGAATATTTCCAAACACATTAAAGTATGCCACAGTCATACCTCTATATAAATCTGGACCAAAAGAGGATCCAAACAATTATAGACCCATTTCAATTCTTAATACAATATCAAAGATATTTGAAAGACATGTTGCAAACCAACTAAACGATTTTCTTGACGATACAAATATTCTGCATGCAACTCAGTCTGGTTTCCGCAGGAAACATTCATGTCAAACTTCTTTGACGTCCATGGTTGAACAATGGCTGAAATCTTTAGATAATGGAAAACTTGTAGGCAGTATATTTCTTGATTTTAGAAAGGCTTTTGATTTAGTAGATCACGAAATACTTCTGCATAAATTGAAGCTTTACCACTTTTCTGATAAATCATTATGCTGGTTTAAATCATATCTGCTGAACAGACAACAAGCCGTCAAAATCGGTGATAAAAAATCTCATAATTCAACTGTAATAACCGGAGTTCCCCAGGGTTCGATTTTAGGACCTTTGCTTTTTCTCATTTACTTTAATGATCTTCCGTTACATGTTTTGAACTCTGAAGCTGATATGTATGCCGATGACTCAACAATTTACTACTGTTCAGAAAACATTCAAGATATTGAATCAAACTTACAAAAAGACCTAAAAAGTATTGAAAAATGGTGTTCCTTGAATAATATGGCTTTAAATCCAAATAAAAAAACATCTACGCTTCTTTGTTGAAAACAAAAAATTAAAAGTACTAGACCCTTGTCACTGTATGTAAATAACATTTGTCTTAAAACGTTAACTGAACAAAAGGTTTTGGGTTTACACATAGATCAGTCATTAGAATGGAAAACACACGTAAACGCAGTGTATAGTAAAGTTAGCGCTAAAATTAGTTTATTTAAACGAATATCTAAATATCTGACATTGGACATGAAGAAGTTATTTTACAACGCATATATTATGCCAATTTTTGACTACTGTTGCACTTTATGGTCAACTTGCAACCAGTCAAGCAAATATAAACTTGCTAAACTCCAGAAAAGAGCCGCATGACTAATACTATGCGTACCATACAAAACACCTTCATACCATATGTTTAAACAATTATCTTGGTTGCCAATCCGGGTGAGATTTACATATCACATTGCTATTCAAGTTTACAAGGTCATTAATAGGCTAGTTCCTGAATATTACTGCACACTTATCACGGTTTCTGAAAATAAAAGATATCCCTTGCGATCACATGATCAAAAACAGTTAACCGGTAGGAAACTACAAACTCAATATCTTAAGAAAACATTTGGTTACTTAGGAATGGCTGTATGGAATGCATTACCACTGCAAATCAAAGAGCAAAAAACACTTAAACAATTCCACTGGCACCAGAGTACTTAACTGCCCTGTAATGTTAACAAAATACCAAAATTAAAACTAAAAACTAAACATAAATTGATATAATTTGTTGCTGTATGGAAAGCCAGTCTGACAAAAGAGCACATTTTGGCAATATGAGTATGCCTAGTGTTATGCAGAAACTGAAGCTATATAGAATGAATTTATTTCATTTACTGTCATACAATGTTGTTTGTCATACAATATGCCTAAGCATGTTCTCATGGAGAAACCAAACAATAAAGATAGAATAGTTTTCAGTTTGATAAAACAACTGAGAAAATATCAATAGTCTGTCTGTGCATTATTCCAATTACATTCTACAGAAGCTAAAAAGATCAAGTTAGAATAAATTTTAAATGATCATCTTTGACTTTATCAACAATAGTCTCAAAACAAACTTATTTCAGACAGTCTAAGGTGTACACCAAGGTTCCATGATCTGGTCTATCATTTGTATACTGGTTTCAATTACCATCATATGTGTACTATTCTTATTTCTTTTCAGTTGTGTCTTGTCCTGTGACAGTACTTGGGTGTTGATTGCATTTTGCATGCATGATATTGAAGTGCCGAGCGTTTCAGCTGAAAAAAACATGTTTAAGGCACCATGACATTTTCGCAAGGAATGTGCAATATTCTGTATGTAAATTTGTTCCAATACTTGCTTAACCAAATATGTATGACAGTACTGCCTATGGATATGGTATAAGACACCTTATTTTTCACTTTGAAAAAGATTTTGATTATAATTATAATAGTTATCATTACTATATCATTATTAATATCTTTACCATTTGCAAGAGTTAATACAAGATGTAGATCTTTACTATGCATAGTAAAACACAGTAGAACTCAGATTACGGGTAGACAACTGTAGCAAATAGATTATAGTAGTGTAGTAACTCTAGCAAAGAGATTATAGCAGTGTAAAACTTACTTAGTGTAGAATGCCAGTATATAGAGCACTGCAATAAAAAAGTATATTTTGTTTGGTTTTCTTCGGGGGGGGTAAGGGGGGACCGGATCTTAGTCTTCGCAAAATGCATCACCATAGTCCATAGTTCGTTTGGAAAGGTCAATCACTCGTACTTTTTGATATACCGTAAATGCAATTAAATCTATGAATTTATTTCTATTTGTGGCCTAATAACATTACAATCCTCTATTCTTATATGTTGGGAAGGGCCGTCAGTTTATGTGCTAGAACTTGTGGCCCGACTCATTTGCCTTTGTTTTGTTGTTTCATGTTTTGTTGTTTCAAATGAATAGGTTTAGTTATGTCAAATTTTAGAAAGGAAGTGCTTGAAATGGTACATTATTAACTCTATGTAACTTTTTTCATAATCATCATGGAAGTGCCTAGTAAGAGAACAGACACAGATAAAAGAAAAAGTGAACAGAAAAAAAACAGAACACGTGTGTGAGCCTTGTTAAGATGACAATTTTACAACACAAGCTAGCGGTTGCTGTAAAGATTGTGGAGAGTATATGTGGGATAAGAAAATGTAATAAACATAATGAAGAAACAATCAAGTTCTATTGTCGGAAACATGAAAATGTTTGATACGGAGATTGCATGGTTTTTTAACACAATGATTGCAAGCCTGAATACATCAAAACTGTATCGAAAGATTTTCATGAAAACAAGGAATTTAATGAATTTTAAGTTTTCTTTATTAATAATAGCAGTAAGTTTTAGTAACCATAATAATAGGTATGTTTGAGTGTATTTTAGAAATATGGGATGAAAAATCAATACCCTACCCCATACCACTGTTCAGCTTAAAATGTTTACTTCAATTCAATTATTGTTCATATTTAATATGGTATCTTTTGCCGAAATGCGCTTATATTAAAGTATATTGACTAAGTGGTAAGAACTGTATATATCAATGATTGCAAGGAATTGTAAATAGCTGACAGTTTTTTTATGTTTATTTGCATACCGTTACTGTAACAATGAATTACGTAAATGTATTGAGTGATACCCTACCCCATACCACTATTCAGCATAAAATGTTACTTCAGTTTAATCATTGTCCATATTGAATTTTTTCTTAATGTTTGTAATCGTTCAACTTTGTGAACTGCGTATTTTTATACCTGTTTATATTTAAATCGATACTTCGGATTATCATCTAGGTAGGCTAGTAACATGAGTATAACCATTATCAAAAATGTGCTATATTTCCAGTCTATATTGTTTCATAGTGAAATTATTTACAATTTTTATGTAATTAACTTCATGTATAGATGAACATACACTACATCGAATGAAAGTGTACTACCAAAAAGACACAAAAATAATCCGAAAAGGTTAAATATAATATTAAAATTTTGTGATCACTTTAAATGTTGCTGATTAAAATAGATGCGTAACAGAATAACGACAGTATTATCTACTGTAAAACAGTGGTACAGTACTGTAGAGGGCATCGAAAGCTAAATGGCTAGGGCGTTCGTCTCAGGAACGGGAGGTCCGGGGTTCGAATCCCAGCCGGAGCACAAAGTGAGTCCTTTGGCAAAGTCACTGAAAAAAAAAAATTCATATAGGCTACTGTAAATCAAGGCTGACATACGACAATTTTCTCTCTCTCTTAAATTTTTTTTATATAAATCAGTGCATGATTACATTTCTAGTCCTTCGCAATAATATAGTTAACGTTTATTTTCGCACGTACGATATTGGTCCGCCACTGTAAGAGCCGCTGACTTGAACTCACTATAACCTTACACCTTCGACCCTGCTACCGACCATGTAAGAAAGAAAGTAGTACTGGTATAGTAAGGTAAACAATGACTAAAATACGGCCGGAACGGGCGTAATTTCCTACTTTAATTGAAATTCAGTTCAAAGATGTGTCTCTACTCTCGTTTTAAATATATAAGAAAGCTACTTAATCCGCAAAACTATGCAAAGAGAAAATGTTATACTAGTACAGTGGCGCTCACGTTTTTGTTCCGTTTTTCGGCAGGAAAACGCGAGCAGTGCCCGTTTTTCGCCCGTTTACGAAACGGGGCGTTTTTCGGCACACACCGTTTTAAAAAACGCGTTTTTCTGCCCGCCCCGTGAAATAAAACGGCTGATTGCACTGCGTATGCGTGAACAGCGAGTACGTGCGTTTATTCCCGTTTTTACCCGTTTTCTTTCCCGGGGTATCAAATGCGAATGCGTGAAAAGCGAGTTCCTCCGTTTTTGCCGTTTTTCCGGGGTAGCAAATGCGCATGCGCCACATGTGCTTCTACACTGTCTAATTTTTTTGGTAAAATTAGGCCTATCCGTACAAATATTAAGAGTTTTACTAACATGAGTGGCCATGTTTCTTATATAAACATAATAAGGTTGTTTAATAGTTTACGGTAAAATACAGTACTAAGACAATTTATCAAAGGGCGATGTGCCAAAAAGGAAGTATTTGCGAGACAAATGTAAACAAGCCGTCCAATTGCATTTCGTGTTTTCAAGTTACAATGATCTACTGCTACAGGTTGAATACAGACGTGTAAGAAAAATTGTAACAATGAATATGTGCCATGGTTTTATCGTTTATTCTAAAATGACTCACGGTTTTGTCTCTATATATAAAGAGTTGAAAAATTATGCTATATTAAACCATAAACAATGCAGGAACCGATATGCTGTAAACGTGACATCATATTGCACCGCATGACTTTAAACAGGGTCCGTAATATACGGACCCTGCGTTAAATGAGTGTTCGCATAGAAAACGCTTTGCATTAATTCACCTTTTGTAATATCGGGTCATGTTAGAATCAAAATAAAATCCTTCTCAGCATTGTAAACATCTTATAAACAATTATCTCTCGTACTGATTCGCTGTTAAAAACCAACCAGGCTTTCGGCCTTTTGTGGCTAATTACTGTGTATTAGTACTCCAAATCATTGTTAATTAAACGATTAACAGTGCTGGAACGGATGTTATTTCAAAAATAAAATAGTCGTTCAAATTCAAAAAATGAAATCACTCGTACTATGTACTCATTTTCTAAAAAGTACTACGCATTTGAACTCCCGAGTGTGTTTTATTCAACAACAAGTACAGGAACACATTTATTACTTCTCAAATAAAATTTACTTTGAAGTATTCACACTTCCGTTGGCAAAGTCATTAAAGTATATTTGTTAACGATTGAATAATATACCGACAGTTATTAGTTAGTGTCTGTCATTGCCGTCACAGAAAACGCACGCGGCTAAGAAATGACAGAGAAATTGCAGCTTTTCACTTACTTGAAAGTACCACAGTACAGGGTGTAACCATACCGGTATGTATCGAATCTCAAGGGAATTGCAATATACCGGTCTTATCGCACACGCCTACTCATTACACATGTTACAGATGGACTCATCTCAGAAAAGAGATGTGCATTGGTTGCAAGTAGAAGTATCTAAAATGTCTTGCCTAACTTGCCATAAGGGTACTTCTTCCTTAATTTGGCATTGAATTGATCAAACCCATGACTCTTGTATTGATGCAAACGCGCAATTACTGCCCCATAGCAGCTCTACCATTTCGCTAAAACTAGAATTAAGGCATGTATTACTTTTAACTTTGGATTTAATCTCAAAAATAACGAAGGCAGTGGTAAGGTAGCCGGAAACGGTTTCATAGACTTTTGGTCTAGGTAGCCGGCACTGTATCTCATATGGAGTTACACAGGATCATTCTTGAAAACATAATTTGTTTTTTTTAATTGTGTGAGTTTCACTAAAATCAAATAAATGTATTTCTTGTAAGGCAACACTTGTACTTAAAATGCTACCATTGTTGTTAAAAAGCTTGCATCATTTATTATCTACAATAACTCGCTCACTTATGCAGTAAAACAAATAAAAAGATAAAGGGAGTTTATTCATAACCATACTGGGGCATGCTGATTATATGTGCATCTTCTTTAAATATTGAACTTTCCTACTAAATACTGATAAATTTCAATCATTGACTGTTGAGAAATGGAGCTGACAAAGATTTTCTCAATGATTAACAGGCAAAAAAGCACTAAAGATCCATAAGTCTATAAAAAATAATCACTTTGGAAATTGCCGACATTCCAAATGTCTCCTATTTGAACTTGCTGAGAAAAAGGGTGGAAACCAACGGAGCTCTATCCATTCAATACAGTACCTTGTATAACTCTGTGAAAAATAATCGATTAAGTGGAACACGCCAGTAGTTGCTGTCAAATAGGTCCTGAACAAATGAGGGACAAAAGAATGGATGAACACACCATAGACAAAGCATTATACAATGCCCCACAACCCCACCTCCAGGTAGCATAATAAAATAGAACTATCACTGAAGGTGATGAATACCCCCAAAACCCCCATCCCTGAACGCCATACTGACACAGTATTCTTAATTTATATCACATTTGATGCTTATAATTGGAATATGCACAACGACTGTAGGCATGTTACTTATCTCTTCTGTGTACAATGTAACATTATTTTGACCAGAGGGTTTGGAAAATCAGAGTGCACAATATTTAATTATCTTAAGCACCTGTGACCTTTACATTGTGACCCAAACATTGACAAAGTCCAACTAGGCATGGTATTTATTACTTTGTGAAATATCATTAAATTGTGATAAGGGGTTTTGGAGATATAAAGCTGAATCCAGTATACCCCCATTACACTTTGTGCAACTGGGGTATAGAAACATTTCCGCAGGCCGAGACATTGGTAAATTGTTTTGAAGGCGACTGTATAAAAATTAGCCACTACAATAAACAGTCCTGTTCTTTCAGTTTTTCCTATTTCTTATTTTTGTTTTTCATACACAATGAGATTATGACTGAAAGCTACAATGTAGATTCATTCTTCAAGAGCACTTCAAGAGTCCCATTTAAGTTGCTCATCTGAGCAACCAATAGCATTATTGTTAATGTCACTGTAGTACTCTAGTTACTGTATGTACTGCAGTACTTACTAGCATTCTATATTGCTGAAGTACTGCATTAATTTTCTGTACTGTCGAAATCAGTTCAAAATGTTTCAGTACATTAAAAATGCCTGAACAAATTGAAAAAAAGTTATAATGTGTCCATTTGTTTTCCTCCTGCGACCCTGATATTTGAACTTGCATTCGCCATGCTGTGATTACAATCATATACATTTTGTATATAAATTACTAAGGTTATCTCGCGTGCTTAATTCTTCATCATCAGCTACTGTTCTAGAGTTTCAATGACTTCTCTCATAAGAACAAAAATTCACAGCTAGTGTAGCATTATCACTTCAGCTGCAACTTTGGAATTTATCCAATATGGGCTTATCTGATCAGTATCGGGCACTTCGACACAAATATCTTTCCTTGAGGATATAGTGGACTGGTTATCATTGCAATCTGCAGACTGCGTATTGTTTTGTATGTATGGATCACAGTGGTAACTTGCGTTAATCGCGCCTGAAAAATATTTAAGATCACTTCCTCGTCACTCTGAAACTCGTCGTTGTTGAATTTTTATGAATGGTAAGGTGGCGTATATAGAAATCTAGATTCGGATCTCTAGATCTGTTTTATGGAATTTACAGATCTCACCGCTGTGCCGCCAACAATGTTGGACCCGGACTGGTAACTTTTGACACTTGTCTCACTATCACACCTTGAGGTACACGTACAGTACATCATACAGTCAGGTACAAACATGTAGTGTCACAATTCATGGAACCTTTGATCCCATAATTTCGCTCAGACAGAATTAGACTTGTTGAATATTTAGTTTCCACATAACAGGCATAAGATACATTGCAAATAACAATCATATCAGACTATGTCAATGATCTCAAACTTTGAGTGACTAGTGTGAATACGTATGTTCAAGTGAAAACAATAACCTCCATGATTGATTAATCAAATTAAAACAGTCCATTTAAGGCTTAAACATTAGAGTAGCGTGACTAGATAAAAGTATGCCATCAAACCAGCCATGGAGAAGTAACACAGCGAATAAAATGTTAATGTAAGTCGACTATATATAGAAAATTGATTAAATAAAGATAAATAAAAATGTTTTCTTACAACTATTTAAAGATCATAAACAAGATTGAGCTCTTATTTCGAGCCGTTGGATAATTAAACTCTATTTATGGGCCATAATAATAGGCAAACCTAAATAAGCGTAAAATGCTAACTGAAACTGAAAGACTTCGCCATCAAGAGTTGACTGAGCTTTAGAACGACCAAAATCGGTCCATTTATACTAAAAGACCATCAAAGGACCCAAAACATTGTCAAACTGGGCTACATTGATCACGTTACCTAAGTGACCATTGGGTCATTGACCAGAACTCTGGCTACTGGTAACAAACTGCAACCAAACACTGCACTTATACAGTTATACAGCAAATACAATGTAAACATACCTTATATTAATGAATTAAAGTGCAATAGATAGTTTTACATGTATATCAATAACATTCAAACTCAGACAATGACGGAAAACGGTCAACTAACGGATTGTACACAAAAGTCACGTAAACGGATGACATCTGAAAAATGTAAACAATACTTGGAAATAATAAGATTGCCATTGAATGGAGCTGTTTGTTTTTTAACAGTATTTTATGCAATTTCATGATCCGTTACTACCAACAATTTAGGTACATGTACATTTTAGTAAAACAAAGAATTTCTTAAGTCATGCAGATATATGGTAAATGTCAGGTTCTATCAATACATTGTATCTCTCATTTGCACTTTGCGCCAGGTCAGCTAAAACACAATTGGCCAACCGAGTCGTTGTAATAGGTTTAAAATACTAATTTCAGTCATGTACAAAAGAATGTCATTTGAGATAATTCTGTGTTTAAGAAAAACTAACCTTCTGATTCAGAAGAAAGCAGTAGAAAAACAATTATTCCAATTGAAACTGCAATAACGAGTAATACCATGACTACAGTAATATGTAAAATCCGCCTTCTGGTTCGGTCTTTCCTCCTCTCTTTTTCTGTATTAGGTAATTCATCTGAATACAAGTTTTGTTTATCTAAAGAGTTGTGTGTATTCGATTCGACATCATGAATTGTTGCAGAATCGTCAGCTCTATTAAATGCTTCCAAATTTACTTCAACATTTCCACTCGACATTTCGCAAATTATTTGTCTTCTCCCGGCGGTTTCCATACTTCTATTTCAAAGTTTTAATAAGAGGTGTCCTCGTCTGTAATGGAAATTTTTAACTATCTATAATTATGTGATTCATAATAACCTTCCGCATCCATACACATGTTGAGGTTTGACCGCGAAACCGTAGTTACTTATATGATGTGAGGAAGGACTTACGAAAGTACTGCATGTAGTTTACATCCGTCTTTGACCATAACATATTTATTATTGTCTGTGTGTATACATGTGGTTTATAAAATGGTTTACACAAAGAAAACTGCAAAAGTAACCGACTGAATGTGGTGTTATCCCGAAAAATGTGTTATAATAATCTTACAATCTAGCCCAGTTTCCCTAATTAAGATTTCCGTACTACTTTTAAAGATCTGAACTTGTTAATCCTTGAGTACTAAAAGGTTATGGGATATAATTGATTCCGTCACTGTAAAATTGCAAATTATGTACAATTTAACATAAAGAAAGATTCCTATTAAAATGAGAGGTGGAAATGGAATGTTTGACATTTTCTAGGCCTTTGATATTAAACACTGGAATTGCTGTTATAAAGTATTGACTTTGAGTAATGTCCACATTTTTTATTTTTGTATATTTTTCTACTCAAATGTTAGCAAAAATGTATATACCCTGACTAAATTTTAGGAACAACTTCATGTTGTATGGCTTAATAGGAAATGTATCTTATTAAAATACTTCATTATTGTCAAACTATTTTGTAGTAAGCTATACTAGAAGCTCAATTCGTAACCGATTTTGGTGATTATCGAACTTCTAATAAATCAGATAAAACATTTCTAATTTTGTTAACGTAGTTTTTTTTGTGGTTAATTGTATATCATTAATAAAACATTGACCTTAATAAATCGTGCAAACTTCAAATTCACGGAATTGACACACTTTTACAATGTATGACAGTAACACTGATTAAGTGTGTAGGATTGTGTTGCAAGGTACATAAGGCTACTATACATACATAGTAAGGATAAACATAAAATAGTTTTAGGTTTATTAATGTATATGCTAGCAGGAATAGTCATAATCTGTAACTACACTTTAGGAAAACTCTTCTAGTTATGTTCTTTTACGCACGTAGGTGCCAGAATATTTATTAATAAAGATGCAAGATACTGATAATACTACATTACTATTATGCAACTGTTGATCACTTAAAGCTGCTCGCTCTCAATTACCATTTAAAAAAATATCTATTTTTTTAAATTGACATAATCATACATAAATATAAAACTAAAGGCTTGAATCAAATTATAAGCAAAAATCTAGGTAGGAATTTGCAGAAATCGATTGAATATTTCGGTTACACGGCACCGCTACACTATATGTTTATATTGAAATTTCAACGCTTTTGAATTTGGTAGCGTATTTTTTTAATTTAGAGATATACGTGGCGTGAATTTATACTGGAGCCTTTTTATATGACTATATGTTCTAAAATGCGTTATTTACATACAGTTTGAAGAACTTATTTTTTTTACCAAAATCTGAGAGCGAGCAGCTTTAACTATTGTACTTCTATGTGTTAAGTGGAAATCTATGACTGATATTGTACGAGTTAATTCACATTGTTAAGTAGTGTTGTTCAATCAGTGTTTATACTGGCTTGTGATATTACAAAGGGTTATGCTACCTGGTTATACTCACTATTTAAAGACTGCTCGATAAGAACACTGCGTTTTTATTTTCAAATCAATTGCTATACTTCTGGCCAGTTTCTCATGGTAAGTGACTGTCATACTATGTGTCTAAAGAACTGGTAAGAATAAGTATATGATAAGGTGAATGCTATACATAAGTTAGAAATTTCATATAATGTTTAATTGATGCTGCAATGAATGGAAATATCTAGTTTGTCAATAGTGATAGTTTCTGCCATGAGCATGAGTTTCAGATCGAAATATCTGTCACCGAGGGTCACTGGTTTGGTGGGAACGACGCTCTGCCGAGGTGACGGATATTTCCATCTGAACCAAATGTCTCCTTATATAAACATTTTCTTGCACTTTAAAGTATATTTCTACATGGAAACTTATGATAATGATAAATTATCATTTAAAAACAAACGATATATGACTAAAGTGTCGTCATAATGTTAATAACGTTACGTCATAAGTTACTAACGAGAATTGTCTAGGAGGGGTGGCAGATCGGTTTTTCCGGCAGTGGCAAAATCACCAGAAATTCCAATCCGATATGCAAGGAACGGTTCTGCTGAATATATAGGCACTTCTGCTAGGTATTTTGTGTCAAATAAGTTATTATTAAATAAAATACATATTTATCTAAGTACAACTTGTATTGAACACATGAATATGTTTGTCAGATCTTATTCAGTGATGCTTATTATTACAAATGTTACAAATGTATTTTCACTGCTAGTTACCTTGTAACTGATTGTTCTTTTGCGTCTTCAAGTATTGTGCCAGTGTTATATTATAAAAGTTTACTCTCTGTTATATATTTATAACCTAATGTAGTTTAACTTGAAATATATAAATGATCTATGTGTACGAAAATAGAAAAGTAAACTTGGTTACTTGCCAGAAAGAAACCGTAGATTACAACTCTTGTTATTTGTTATCTGTATATGTGTAGGCTGCCTTATAAATGACTGCTAACACGATGTTCTGAAATCAGAAAGCATACAAGCATACATAAGTCATACAGTATATTAACGTATTAATTATGTTTAAATATAACAGTATTAAGAATATATTTTTACAGCAAAATATGAATCACTTACTTTCATTGCTGTATGACAGTGAAATGAGTTTAAATGCTATTTTAGGCTAAATGTTTTAGTATTTACTACTTCATACTTTATTGCATTAATTGAATGCATAATATGCAGTTATTTTATATATGTCTCTACTGTTTTAAGAACAAGAGTATTATTGTTATAATGTTATGGGATTATTATACAGTTGTTAAATATTTACAAATGTACATTGTAATTGTGGCTATTAGAAATTGTATCCGCAGAATAATCATGTTTACAAAGTCTGTTTACGTTTCTAGACTAAGAACGTTTATATGCTTCTGCTTTAATAATACTTACTAATTTGTAAAGAATTGTCTAACACTCGAAGCAATGCATTACTTGGTTGCTCACCCGGCACAAAGTGCCAGAGTGAGCTATTAGGATCGCATTCCGTCCGGCGACCGGCGTACGTCGTACGTCCGTTAACATTTTCCTTCAAACGATATCTCCTCTGAAACCAAGAGGCTAATGATGATATAACTTTGCAGGGATGTCCCTTGCATGAAGCCCGTTCATAGTTGTTCAAATAATTCCATTCTATGCAGAACTCTGTTTGTTATGGCAATAGAAAGGAAAAACTAAAAAAGAAAAATTAAAACATCTTTTTCTCTGAAACCACAAGGCATAGAGCTTAGTTATTTAGCATGTGGCATTACCTAGAAGATCACTACCAAGATTGTTCCAATTATGACCCCTGAGTCAAAATTGAACCCGCACAGAGGTCACTTGTTTTTACATAGGCTTAATGAAGGAGTTTTTAAAAAATCTTCTTCTCTGAAACCACAAAGGCTAGAGCTTAGATATTTAGCATGTGGTATAACCAAGTGTACCTCGGCCAAGATTGTTCAAATGATGACACCGGGGTTAAAATTGAACCCACCTGGGGGTCATTTGTTTTTATATAGGCTTATTTAGGGAAAACAATTAAAAATCTTCTTCTCTGAAACCACAAGGCCTAAAGCTTAAATATTTAACATGTTGCATTACCTGGTGAACTTCTACCAAGATTTTTCAAATCATGACCCCCTGGTCAAAATTGACCCTGCCCGGGGGTCTCTTGATTTAACATAGGCTTAAATAGAGGAAAATCATGAGCCTCATGTCAAAATTTACCCTTTCTGCTATTGATGATCTTCTATTATAGCCAATGGTAGCCAGGTGAGTGATATAGGGCCATCTTGGCCCTCTTGTTCTTGAACTTCCAAGTATAGCCTGTAAAAAACTAATTATAGAAACACACTAGGAATATGTATTGAAATGGATATGTTTAAAACATCAATTCAATATAACTTAAAGATATCCAGAAGGTCCATTTTCAAAATTGTGAAACATTGTGGAAAGCGAACAAGGTATTTCAGTACTTCCAAAAATCGGAATAGCACTGTCAAATGATGGGCCAACATTTGGAAAGACGGAACACAATAACATAATCATTTTACAACTCCTGACGGGTCTTCATGAGAGATAGCAATTTAATACGCATACACACAGCAATAACGAGTTGGTTGAAGTTTATAACACTGATTTTTAAGCGCACTGACAAAAATAACTAATACATGAAGTTTTCAAAAAATGTCTTTTGTATGAAGCAAAGTGTTGTTTGCAAAAACAACAATGAACCACCTGGGAAACTGTCAGGAGTTCATAGCCTACCGCTAGTACAAAGGCTTTACATTTTGTTATATGCAAGTCTATTTAGCCTATCAAACAATATAAAATTATCTAATGAACATATATACATGTAATCATAAACGGGGTCAGGAACAGATGTGACACTGTTTGACAACACTTCTATACATTGATACTGTAACACATGCATAAACCTGCTTCAAGAGAAAATCATTTATTTATATTTTCAGAGGTAAAACCAGTAAATAAGGTTTTTGTCCGGGCGATAATACGTCTTAAAAGGTACAGTTCAATAAGTACCTTATTCGACCTCTTGATAAGTGTCATTTTTAGTCACGATATCTGCACATGTGTTAAACAATTATAGCCACATGAATAACAGAAAATCCGGACGGAGGTTTTGATTGTTTATACAGATAATAGTATTCACATCATCATCAAGGAAGATAAACATATTTCATAGCTTTCTTACAAGCGCTTCAATAAACAATTAAATAAAGTCACGTTGTAACATAAATACCAATGCAATATGTATAGGATTCCGATTATAGAATACTTTTAAGCTTCGCCTATTAGCTTAATCGAAACCTGTAATAGTATCGTGACTTCTTAAGTTTTCTACGTTCTTATGAATTTTTCTTGTTTATTTTACAAATCTCGCAAGATTTTTTAAAACTCCGCCCAACCGGATGTAAGCAAATTCTACCCTGTGCCGCACAAATGTGAAACTGATCAAAATATAGAAATTAGACATGTACTTATTGATTTTTATACTCGTTATAGATAATTATTGTTACTTTGTTATTGCCAAAATGTCTGTCACTATGATACTAAATAAAATCACTTTTTTTCATGTAAAAATTTAGAAAAAATTGTTCGTACGTCTACTTCTTTTCAAAGTGCATGTGCACACTAGTATCTTCTTACGGTTACAGACTGCTAAAACATCTTCTGACAAGTCCCTTTCATATTTTCATTTTAGGTTAAGAGTAATGTTATTTTGCAGCTCAGTTAAGAGTTTTAAGAGGAATTATACCTTTTCGTGCCATTTCTGCTCTAATGAACAAAAGACATTAGACAGGTGAGATGTGTTTGTTCTTTTCATAGAAAAATGAAGAAGTAAAAAAACGAATTTGTTTAATCCTGTTATTTGTAGTTAACAGTTAAAGAAATGACAATGGACAAAAACTTTTATCGTATTTTTCCAGAAACATTTATTGAAGTTGACTTTTGAAATATGAGAGCGTATATAGACTTTTAAGCCTCCCCCTTACCATTATTTTTATCAACCAATGAAATCGTCGAATTCTTAAAACGTCATTGTGTGGGAAATGAAAAATGGCTGCCTCCTTGAATCTGACCTAGAAATGTAAATATTGAAGATATTTGCATTAAAAGTTATTGTTTTTATTTAAAAATAATTTGTTTAGATGATAGTAGCCTCAAAAATAACATTCATTTTACTTCAGCTACCTTTTATGTCGTAATATGCTAACACCGTCGAAAACAAGAATCCAGGATAATATATGTCTCCATTCGACAGTAAGATGAGATTACTTAAAGTAAGATTACTTTACATTTTAATAGTAATCACGAAAAACACGTTTCGTCTGAATAATAAAATCGCACGTTGCATTTTTAAACAGTTAGAAGGTTTTCATAGTCGTGTTTGCTTGATAAATATATTGATATAAGTACATATTTCTACATGCACCTTTATCAAGGAAATATAACATTTGATTTTACTGTATATTGTTATAATATCTTTTTAGTTATTTTGTATCTATTATTACTGTATATCAATTTTATAATTAGATACATGTTAAAGGTCCGCTACTAAGCGAAAAATAAGTGACAGTTATTTCAATGGCAAGTGCATGACCTTATGCAAGACACTAAATAATGAAGATTGTCAGGTTACAATTTACAGAAAGTGTTTGGAACACGAAGAAAAGTATGTGTATTATGTTGAAATCTCAGTGATTTGACACAATGACTACCCAGGTCTTTTTATCTTTCTTCATAATGCATAGAAAAATAATTGTACATGTACTGTGGTTTAATTAGAATTTCTACATACCAACTTTAATTTTATATTACAAATAACTTATTTTTGTGCTTTTATAAAGTATATTTTAATTTTTGCTTTCGTTAGTATTGGACTTTTAAGGTACATGTATGATAACAATTACACTATGAATCTATCGGCTGTTTAAATATACTGTTATACTCATTTACGTTACAGTAAGGAAGAAACACGGTATGATATATTTACATCACATGTGTGTCACGTTGAGTATGATGTCATTTTAAGTGGCAGAACACTTACACAGTGACAGCTGTACAGTCATCTAGATTACACAGTCGAAGTGCAGTTGGAAAATGGGAATACATAATGCCTTAACACAATAGGAACAGTAATCGCAGGAGTTACACTCATCTAGACGTATTTGTTCACAGTAATATAATAGTATTGAAAAATGACTGATTGCTACACTCAGTGTTTTCTGTACTAAACAATGACACATACATGAAGTCTACAAGATTTAACTAGTAGTAATAGTTGTTTATGATGTTTGGGATTTGTTTCTTATTATTTCTATTCAGTTTATTACAAACATTCGTTTACTTACCTCAAAGAAATTAAATGCATATTTTAGTTAAAGTACACGCATTGTGCTTGTTTGACTTTTTTGCACAAATCAAGAATTGTGATTTGCGAACTCATATTCTACGCACCCATGCCAGATTCTACAGGATTGATAACTATGTAATGCAATATCAATCCATGATGTCAGAATTATCCCGCTTAATTAGCAATCTGAATGACTGTTGTCCATTGAATTACAGTAAACGTACGCCACATGATGAAGTTCCATGGCACAAAACTTAGTACAGTACTGTTCTGATTTGTAGTAGGCGAGCACCGAAATATCTTCCTTTTAAAGGAATGCAGTCCTTTCATTACACAGAAATGGAATAGTAGTATGGTGCACGAATGTATGTTTATGTTGCGCAGATATGCTGATACTGCTTTGCGAAAAATGTCTACTTGAAATAGAGAAGTTGGCATAAAAAAGATGGTGTGGCATGATTAGAAGATACTGTTGTTTCGTAGTGCATGATTGGTCCAGTCGCATTGTTCATTGGCGGTATAATTACATCATCCGGAAATAATCTGAGATTTTTACGTTTTCTGTTCTTGGGTAAAACTCAATAATTTAGGAATTACAAACGAAAGTTTTATCTAAGCATTGTTCCTTGAGAGGCTTAGCATTAAACGCACATCCTACGTAATAAACTGAGGAATACGTTCCTACTCGTGACAATAGTTCAAAGATTTTATGCGGATACTGAGGAGAAATGAGGATGCATTTAAAGTTATATAATAACAAGTCAAATACGAAATCAATATGGTCATAAAACGTTCACTTTGATTGACAGAGAACATCTGTAACACATAAATAGATCATTACAACCATCAGACTCAGAGCTTAGATATTTGAAAATAGCATCGTCTAGTGGACCTCCATCATGTTTGTTTAATGCATGCCCCCAGCCCTCCCCCGCTGGGGTCAAAATTGGTCCCACCCAGAGGAATATATGTCTTACATAGGAATATTTTTTATGCAGTAAATTTTGTAAATCTCTAGTAAATCCTTTTGTCAGAAACGACAGTGCCTTGAGCTAAGATATTTTGTGTACAAATCTCTACAATAACACGCCAAAATTCAATGTATCTAATTTAACATGTATTATTAACAAAACTATCACGGAAACATATGACAAAGCACGTGATTCGTGAACGAGGCCAGTACAACTGACGTCACACCGGGAATGAGACAAAAATATTCACTTCACAAACGCATTTTACTGGAATCTTTGAAATGGAAATCGATATCAGTTTAACAACGTACATGTGCGTTACACATACACTTAAGTATTTGCAAGAATTTATTTTAGTGACTTTCACGAATTTTCATAGTCGTCAATTAAAATCTTTCGCAAAACATTCATTTTCGGATTTATATTTGGATAATTTTCCTAAGGCGACTGTTTAGTTCACCAGTGTATCTATCTGCCATCAAATCACGATACAACTATATAATTTCCAAGTACTGATACTTCTACGTCACTTCAGTTTCCCTTTATTATGATAAGAAAAAGAAAAAAAGATTAATGTTCTTTACTGACACAACATATTATACTTACCTATTGCATCTTTTAAAAATGCACCCATTTGATAAGTTTTGCAACTTTCTAAAGTTTCGTAAAAACCATTTTGTGCAGATCTGGAAAATACATGTAACTTTATGTATAATTAGGCCATTCAATCTGGACCCTGTTGTTAAAAAAATAACATGTCTTTAATTAATCTTCGGCAATGCTGTGATTCAAAATACTACTGGCAGTGGGAAATCTATTGATTCATTATATACCATTTTTAACATCTACGTTCTGACACAGACGACAATTAAAATGTAGCATATAGTGTATCGAATCATCCTGTAACCTCTTGTGAATTGAGCTAGACAAGTTATCGTCTGCTATAACTCGAATGAAGTACACCACACATTTAAACAGTTTTTACATTTATTTGAAGTTGAACTTGAAAGCATGAGCAAGACTGTTGGTTGATTTCCTCGAAACTTGAGCGAATAAGAACAATGTTATACACGGAAATGTTCAAAGACAATTCGCTGTTTATACAAGAGCTGTCAGTAGGACAGCGCGCTCGACTTTTTTAGTGCTTGCCAATAAAACAAAACTTTGACAGTTAAGGGCACACAAGAATTTAACTAGGAATTTCTAAGTACAAATCAAGATACATTTTCACAGAGTTATCTTCTCTTGCTTACAGATAGGTCTCATGATGGTACATAAGTACTCCAACTTTCAAAGTAATATCTCAAATGGTTAAGTCAACAAGTGGACAAGAATGAAAATTTTAACTAAGTTTCTAAGTCAAAAAGGGCCATAAATTATATAAAATCCTTCACAGAATTACCTTCTCCTGCCCGTGTTTTGGGATCATGATGGTAAACAAGTAATATAACTTTCAAAGTAATATCTGGAACGGTTTAGTCAAAAAGTGGACTGGTACGAAAAACTTAACCCAGATTCTAAGTCGATAAAGGGCCTTAATTTTTAAAACAAATCCCTGACAGAGTTACCTTCTCTTGCTTACGGATGGGGTAATGATGTAAACAAGCATTCAAAGATTCAAAGCAATATCTCAAAGGGTTAAGGCAATAAGTGGATTTTACCCATATTCAATGTATTTTCTAAGTAAAAAAGGGGCATAATTCTGTTCAAAACCTTGACAGAGTTATGTACTCTTGTCTGTTGATGTCGGTCATGATGGTAAACAAGTATGGTAAGTTTCAAAGCAATACCTCCAATGGTTTGGAAATAAAGTGAGGTGGTACGAAAAACTTAACCAAGCTCAATACACTTTCTAAGTCAAAAAAGGGCCATAATTCTGTCAAAAACCATGACAGAGTTATGTACTCTTGTCTGTAGATGGAGGTTATGATGGTAAACAAGTATGGTAAGTTTCAAAGCCATACCTCTAATACTTTTGAAATAAAGTGGGGTGGTACGAAAAACTTAACCAAGGTGTGACGCCAACGCCGACGCCGACGCCGACGCCGGGGCGAGTAGGATAGCTCCCCTTTTCATAGAAAAGTCGAGCTAAAAAACTGTTGAATGTAAATCGGAAGTTTCAGAAATTGAGCGGACAGTCGACCAAGTGCAATCGCAACACATAAAACACTTTGAATTCGTCTGTGACGAAGAGCTGCACATAATTGTTTGGTCAAGAAAAGGTTTTGGAACACTGAACATTTCATCTGCAACAATACTTCAATTGACTATGCCACCTTTGAAGACAGAATAAGACCGAATTGAGAATGACACAAAAGGAAGTGACGTAAGAAACGTAAATAATAATAAGAAAGTAAAAGGTACTTATACATTTGTTAATATGTCACTTTCATGAAATTCTAGGTCGTAGACGGGTTTGCTGAGTTGCGCACTACCGACCCTTTCATGTTAACGTATTTACGTGAAAGGAGAAACTGAAATAAATGTAAAAAAATGAATCACTATCAACAAAAAAGAAATGCAATGATGAAGACTGGTATAAATAAATGGCCCCTGTAGACGCACGTCTCTTACATTTGCTTTGATAGACATTTCATGTTAAGCAATTGAGAAACGACTCATCACGAAACTGAATGTGCCTATCTACACTTATATTAAAAAAAAGACTCGTACATGTCACCCGGTGTAGCCTGTGTGCTTGAATAGCTAATCTTACAATTTTTTATGATACAATTGTAAGTAACGATGAAGTAAGAAAAGATAACTTTGTAAAGGAAGTATAGTTTGCATGAGTAAATTGTTCATTTTTTATATTAATTTCAGAGTTGAGATCAGCTGCCAGAGTTAGTGTCGGTGCACGAGTGAGATCATCTGCCAGAGTTATTATCAGTGCACGAGTAAGATCAGCTGCCAGAGTTGCTGTCGGTGCACGAGTGCGATACAACTGTCCTTTGGTAATTATCCAAAGTTGTTACATAAACAAAAACTCAATTAGTATAATACTGTCTATTTATGGTACATTTGTATGAAATACAGACCAAAGAAGCTTCAATAGGCACAATTAAGAAAAAGAAGAAACTTACGTCTAAAGATACGTCATATACGCATAATGTTGATTTGAACAAGTGTGTCTCAGGCAGAAAGCAAGGTAATGATAAGTATGAAAAGTATCTTTTGTTATAAAGTAATACTATGAAATGACTTTGGTCAAGCCATCTTAAAGAAAACTCAAAAATCAAAACGAGCACGTTTGAATGTAAAATTACCTAAAAGTACTTGCTATACATAAAGCGCTTTATTTTTTTCAATGAAATTGCTAAGAAATAGGAACCGATTTCCGACAACGCTGTAAGTCAGGGAGCGACAGAAGTGCATGTATGAAAGAAAGGTATACATCGACGTTGTGTCAAAATAAATGGAACACAGTTCTTTTAGTATTCTACCTGTAAATTCAAATTTCCATTTACGAGTATTAATAATAAAAGTGCTCCTGGGAATTAAAGTATTTATACATTTGTACTATTATTCTTGTTTATCAATGCACATCTTGATAATAATTAAGCACTAAATCTAAATATTTTTTATTATTGGCTTTAGCTATTTTTCATAACTTACGAACATAAAAGCTGGATCTTGTCATCAAAAGCAGTTCAAGGACGTATTTTGTTTTACATCAAAACTAAATGGTACCATATCTTAGTCCAACTACATAAATTCTTATTCTCTCAGACATATTAACAACTTTATTTACCAATTTTCCGATAGAAAAATTAATTAACTACTTTATGTCATTGTAAGGAAATAGACATATGTCAATTTTGATATGTTGTATTTTTAAGGGATTAGTATGGACTGGTACTGTAAATGTTGTACAATCAGATGGTACCGTCACCGTGAAGTGGGATAACGGACGGAGAGGAGGACAACATTGAGTATGAACAACGATGGGAGAAATGGCACTTATATAACCGAATACAAAATGAAAAACGAAAATAAACATATCAAAACTTATAAAAAAGTCAAACTCAGAATCAAGAAAGACACTGTAAATATATGATAATACATGGACATATGTGTACATTGTAGCGCCATAGAAAATATACTTAAGGTAGCGGATGACAAAAGCTTAGAAAATGATAAGTCCGAAGTTTAATTATATTTATTATTTTATTATTTATTGTATTTATGAGCTTATTTCATTATTTATAGTTTGAGGGCAGACCTTTCCATCAATATAAGTTTACATACTTTTCAACATACATAATGAGCTCCACGTGTATTGTGTGTATGACATAGGAATACACTGGAATAGTTTTCTAGGTATAACAGCTGTATTTAACAGACATTTGTTAAAAATTATCAAAAAGCTTTTAACGAAGAAAAATATTAATGTTTGCAGAAAATATACATTGTAGAACGTCAGATTTAGTGTGTTCATTACATTGGAATATACTGGAATGTGTTTCTTTGTATAATTGGTGACTTAAACAGACATTTAATAGAAAACGATCAATCAATTTTTTTATAGAATATACAACACGTTTGAAAGGTTGCGGGCAAAGTTATTATATTATCGAAATGTGTAAGCTCCTACCATCTCTAGCGCTTTGTTGATAAGCGTGCCACTTCTAATGAAATTGAATTAGCAAGACGCATGACCCCGATCTACGGTACTTTTATGGCGCATGCCTGTATGAATCACTGCGAAAAATACGAAAGATACTATTCCATTTTCGTTTTAACTATGTGTTTAACACAAACAAAAATTTATACTCAAACTACTTATTACAAAGTAATTAACAAAAACACCATGAAAAGTCTAAGTAATCATCATTTGGGCAACTAGTTTTATACACCGTGACTTGAATGATATGTGCTATTAAACATGAATTCATTGTAACAATCGCTATGGTTAAATGATTACAAGTGACATAGATACCAAGTCTGGTGTGACCGTGTCAGTCTGCTCTTTTAAGGAATACGCTGTTATTCGATGCCAACTAAATGAGTGTTCGAGAGCGATACAATAAGCTAGGTAGTCTTTCTTCCTACAGTTTAACTGATACAAAATAATTCATATAAACTAAACTTACCTGTATAAGAGATGGCAATACCAGCAACATAAGACCAAAGGATAATTTTAATAACCATTCACGACAAGGATAAATATGTGTCCAAACATACTTAGTATTGTCAGTATGATCTTACATTGGAAGACGACAAATGTCTAATTGTTACTTCATTCATACTGTATGATTCCATTGAAACAATATATATAGTATAAAACTTGAACATAAATGTCTAAACAGTCACGTTTCGATTGATTGGTTGAGTTACACCGAGATAATGGAGAAACTACAGTGTAGGTTTTGGGCCAGTCCGGTGCAGACGACCGATTGTAGGCAGCCATGGGTCAGATCCCCACCCGACTGCCAGGTCAAGTTGTTAAATCGGGGGAAAATGAATGATAGGTCATCAGAGAGTGGGGCAGTCCCTAACTTATCAAAAGGGGTTGGGGGTGCACGGCTTGAAACAGCCCTCACCTCTAGTGTTCAAGGGGCCGTTCCCCCGGGTCGCATTCACCTAAAGAAATACTTTAAAGAGTTCTTTAACTACTTGGATTGGAAGTTTGAGAAAATGTCACTGGGGCAGCCACCGAACACACCCTAGACTCCTGAAGGTTGGGGGACCTGGGATGGGGACTTAAAGGTGTTTGCCACACCTCCTCATTCTCCAGGCCTATCTAAGGGGTATACCAATAGTGCTGATTCTTTATGTGCTCCTTTTAGGGGAAAACCTGATCGGGACAGATTGTCTTTTGGGTCACTTTCGGACACACCCCATGATGCAGATGATAGGGCAATCCCCAATGAAATCCGAGAGGTCTTGACACCTCTCCGGGCTCAAGGCTTGCCTAGTGGGGACAATTGTGGAATAGATTTGCTGAGAACGCAATATGGGGACGGCCCGAGTGGGTCCCTCACTGGAGGAATATTTCATGGGGGATTCTTTTCCATGGGCAAAGAGGACAATGTAATGGGGGAGAGCAATATGGAGGCAGTTTTGGACGCTGCAATGGAGGTGACCCTTGGCTCTGATGGGCTATTGTGCTCAGTGCAGGTATCATTGTCCAACTTGTCCCATGGCATTGCAAACAGCCCGGATAAAGCAGGGGTGGGGATAGTCAACGGGGTAATCTCTGTCATTGCTAAGCTCCATCATACTATGTATAGTCAGTCCTCATTTTCATGCTCTGATAAATTCTTGAAAGTGGGCCGAGGCATGTGGTCAAGTGATGGGGTGGTATGGCCGGTTCCCAGGGGCATTCGGAAAAAATGGTTTTAACCGCTAAACCTGTGTACTGTGTCAATAAGGGGCCTTGTCTTGAGGTTTAATCTACTCTACCAGGAAAATGTTACCATGGATACAAGTACATGTGAACCTAAGGTTGGGGATGATTTAAGATATTCCCTTGGTGTGTTTCACGCATCAGAACATGCCCTGCACAACATCGCTGAAGGAATCCAAAAGGATGTTGGTTAACATTTCAGCCAGGGTCGACTCAAAGCCTCTGTCTGAACTTTGACCTTTTTCTGGTGATCTCCCGATTGGCCTGTGTAATCTAGGCCTTATACAAGCTGGTGAAGGCATGGGTGTGGGTATAAATTCCTGTGCTCGCAGGTATCTGTGGACATAATATTCCTGGTGGGAGTTGCCTCTTAGTGCTAGACTAAATGAGAACATCTCACTTACAGTGAGAAGGGTTGCCTCGGACCAGTTTCATGCTGGGTGGTCTGTAGGGCTGTCAACGATTGGTATAGAATTATTTGAGCTTGGTTCTGCAGGGACTGGCGGCTCGGAAGCGTTCAGCACAAACTGGGGATCAGAGGGCTCGGATGGATCTACGTCGGTTGAGTCCACAAAGGGCATTTACAGGGGCTGGCCTCTTTTGTCAGTTGACAGCTCATATGGATGGCCCTTTGAAGGTGAGGTCAACACACTTGTACCTCAACTGTTCACGTCAGCCACTAGAGTGATGTCCAGGGCACTTGGTATTACTCCTCCTGTATTACTGGTCATAAAAAATGGAAAAGGTTGGGCCCTATTCATTTGGGGCCTGCCCAAGTAAAATGTTGAGTAATGATATAAATCATCCCTGGGCCAGTGATGTGGCATAGGCGCGGAATCGCTCATCTTACTTGATTGATTAATTTGCCCTTGAGTCAGAGGGATCAAATGGGGCATGAAATCCTGCAATTTGGTTAACTCCGCATTTGGGCCAGAAATGGGCCCGGGGATGAACATGTTATTTAAGTATGTTTAATTAAGTTGCTCTTGGGCCAGTGATTGAGTCCAGGGACATGTATATTCTTTTAATTGGTTGATTGTGTCCTTGAGTCAGAGAGAGGACCCAGGAACACATATACTCCTGTAGTCCAGTTAATTAGGCCCTTTCGTGTAACATAGGGCCCAGTCACATGTTTGTTTATTTAATGTGTTAATTCTGCCCTTGGACTGTAGTTTAAGTACTAGGGGCAGAGGCTGTTTTCATTTAATACTTGATGTATTTCCTATACCTGGGGTGTGAAACATTTACTATTGCGCCCTTGATAATTATTGGCCTCGGCAGAAGTATTGGCCAGTATAAGAAAACATTTGTAATTCTGGCTTATCGCTATAGTTATGGCCCCCAGTTCTGCGGGGCCAGCTAGCCAGAATGCATTTAGTGTTGTACTATGGGGTTGGAGTCACCCGCTCACACCTCAGGGGTCTCACTGACCGGCACTATTAAAGTCCCTTTATACAACGGATACTTATCTCCCCTTGGACCCTCTCCTCCCCAAAATACCTGGGGATGCATTCTTAAGAAAGGGGAGGAGTGTAGTAAATTATTGGTCCCCGGTCGTAACATCCGTGTAATTAACACGGTCATGCAGCGCACTTCGACCACGAGATTCAACCAGACAGCATTGATTTCAATTGACTTATTGATATTATTATTTTTTCGCCTGTTGCTATTTTATACTATATTTAAGGATTGTGCCACGATAGTAGATCCCTGTCATCTACTATAGTAGGCTTTATTATATTAAAGATGCAAATATAGTATAAGGCGATACTATCATCTACATTTAGGACTACTACATATCTATCATATTAATGTGTACACCAGGATGAATGATATTTACTGTCTAAATTTAAGGACAACTACCACGTCGAAGATGATTTAAGAAGGTTAGAACTATTTATAGACAGATGGTCGTTATGACTCGTAATGACTCATGACTGAAATACTTACAGAAACATAGCTTGTAAAAACCAATCATAGTACTCTTAGAAAAGTCCATAACTTTTAAATCTGAAGAATATGTTTACGCACTCAATACAAAGGAAACCACTTCTTTATAGTTTAACGTCTGACAAGGTCTTAAATCATAATTGTTGTTAATAAACCACGTTTATAGAGGAACACGGACTAATCAAGTGACAAAACAGATCTTTAACGAAAAGTGTTTTAAACCTGCGGAGCTCTGTTTATCGGATAAGTGATATTGTACACCATTAATGTACATGTAGCTCTGATGTGACGTATATTTTCGTTTCAATGTGTTACACACGATGTATTTACCTAAGATATGTCACTGACACTTTTCCCAACCCGGTCAATAATGTAGTTCTAAGATCATCTAAGGTGTGTATAAAATAAATGTTTTTCTTCGCATAATTCTTGAGGAACATCCATACATTTTCTATGGGGTTGTTTACCTTAGATACACTTGATTGATACCGACCGCTCTATTACAAAGACATTTTATATTTTGAACTTTATTGGTTTTACGTGTAATATTTTCCGAATTTAACGTACCTGGTGAAAGGATAGAAACAGACAATGAAGCATTTACGGACATATTAAGTGACAAAAAGGATTTTCAACCCGTGGAGAGCTCAAAGCATTGAGGTAAGTGACATTGTTATACCAATGTTGCAATGTAGTTTAAATAGGGACTCCCTACATATATCAGATTGTATTGTCAAAACATAGATAATGTGTTGAATGAACGTAAACTGATAATCAAATACAATGTACAAATATGCCTCATTTTAGCACAAATAATCGACATGCAGACCATATGGAAAGCACAGCTTAAACGTTTAGGTTAAGTACTAATAATAGCAAATATTCTATTGTTTATACTTTTGAAGTTATTTTATTTGACGCCAGTTTTTAAGAATGTCTCTTTAAGCGCACAAAAAGCGATTAACAAGTATATTGATTTTAATTCAGGTCTTTCTCAATTCAGCATTTCACATTTGTATACATAATGACCTTCACGTTTAAGATAACACAAACACGGTGCAGGTTTCCTTACCTTAGATAACATTGATCGATACCGTCCGCTTTATATACAAAGATATTATATATCTCGTACATTCTAAATATATCACTTGTGCAGAAGTGTTTTGGTTTTATGAAGTACATGTACGTGTAATATTTTCAGATATGGAAGTACCTGGTAAAAGGATAGAAACAGACGAGGAAGGAGATATACATGAACAAGTGTGTGAGCCATGCAAGGGAGACAATATAACCACACAAGCAACAAGTCTATGCAAAGATTGTGGAGAATTAATGTGTAATGCCTGCTTTAGACAACACCTGAGAGTTAAATTGTGTAAAGATCATGTGTTGGTAGAAGTAAATCTGTCATCGACGCCGTTTCGAAATGTCGAGAAATGTAAACGTCATAATGGGGAGACAATTAAGTTCTATTGTCAGAAACATGAAGTTGTTGGCTGTGGTGATTGTATGATACCTGGACACAGTGCTTGCGACCCGGAATACATAAAGCATTTATCAGCTAATTTTCAACAAAACGAGGACTTTAAGTCTTTGGTAAGACGAATTGAGAAAGTGACATCTGAGCACAAGGAAAATGAGCGCGCGGTTGAGGAAAACAAACGAAATAATAAAATGATGCTTGACGGGGCCCTTGAAGATATAGAAAGTTTCGAATAGAAATGAATAAGTACCTAGACCAAGCAGAAGCTGATCTAATATCACAGGCAAAACACGTCATGGCAGATAATGACAAAGTACTGACCAAGCTAGAGCAAGACTGTGAGGTACTGTCGTCCAAAATCGAGAAACTTAAACAAACGCTTGACACTGAAATGTATCAAGACAATGCTCTGTTTATCAATGCAATGGAGTGCAAAACAAACATATCTTGCATCGAAAAGGAAATTGATGAAGTTCAATCGGAGAATATGAGGAAGTACAAATTTGTATCCGACAAACAACTGCAGAACATTACTAGTTCTACAAAGAAGTTTGGAACGTTGGACGTCACAATTTCAGCACTTCGTCATCAAACTATGCAACCAACAGAACACAAAATTACTCAAAAGAAGAAAGAACCAGTAAGAAATGATAACAACGCTACCGGAGGTAATTTATTTTTAATTTCAACAATTTTACAACCCCAATGAAGCCAATTTCTTTTAGTTTCAATAACACTAATCTTACTAACTTGATAATAAAGAATAATAGATAATAACTTTTTTCATAATTTTATCTGCATATTCAATACCTTACAGTACTAATTATGAAAGGCAAAATGTTTGAGATAACATTTAAAATGAATCCCTACAAAGCGATTGGCATTCTTACATCTCTTTTTTGATGACTCTTTTAGGTGTAAACTTTTTACTTTTTATATATTATACTGTCTTATTGTATTAAGTAAAACAATTTGAATACATCATTAGTACATTATTAAGCTGACTCTTTACGAAATTCACGTTTCGTTGAAAATAGTGTGCTTTAGTAATTCGCTACACAGGTTATGTTTATACATAGAAAGTGTAACTAAAAATATGGACGAGTGATTAGTTTCCTTTTGACTATTATATATAATAAAATCGTGTAGATGAACAGTTTTGACAATACAAAGAACGAACAACCACATACTATTAAATGCAAATATTTTCGATGGCACGCTTTGCTTTTTTCTGACCATTAGTAACCTTTTTACAGCTCTGTCCAAGCTGTTTCTAGCGTCATTCCATGTGTAATTTTGTCGTACCGTTTTAAGTTAGACAGAAACCTGAAATTCTGGACAGACTCCCATTTTATAATGGTTTAATATTCATTACATATCTTAAAAAACGCTAAAAGTTGTATGAAACATATTTGTCGTCTATTGCTTATGGTTTATTATTACAATGGTTTATGTCGTAACATAAC